>CM034544.1:55311266-55339275 GCA_020002185.1 Paraescarpia echinospica | reverse complement strand
CTTATGATGATCACTATCAAAAACTTGGAAAACATGATTAAATGTATACTTGGAAGCAAGGAAACTCTAAATGACTGCACATACGGCATGAATCACTACAAATATGTTTATCGTGTCTACTACCAAAGTTTCTTATACCCACAGAGTATCAACATACTAGTAAGAACCTTTAATCACAACTGCATATATCCGGGTTGATAAGGAATACAGTGCTAAGGAATTAAAGATCGCAAATGTGGATGTCTATATAAGAATGAGTATCCCATCTTTATATGTTATCAATTTAGATAAGTTTGAAATATAATCGATCATCACAGCAACTGTAACAGTTAGATAAATGTACCTTATGACCAAACAGCTTACAATGTAATTCCGACGCTTCTCTTTAATTAGCTAAACTCCAATTGCAATGTGTTTTCTAGTTGTACCTGTGTAATTGATCATGTCATAGGGTCAACCGGACAGCACCAAGACAACTCTTCTTGATATTATAGACGGGAAGGAAACGTAGATGAACCTAGATCCATCAACCGCTTGGCTTGCAGTTGCTATACGACTGAATAGCTGACGAAAAAACGTTACGGCACTATTGACTTTGTAATAAGTCATGTAGACAAGGTAAGTCATTTTTAATCACTAAGTCGTGTTGGCGTAGTAAGTTGTTTTGACACAGATAATCATGTTGACATTGTGAATCATGTTGACACAGTGAGCCTTGTTCACAAAGTAAATCAGGTTGACACAGTAAGTTATGTTGACGCAGTAACTTATGTTGACACAATAAGTTATGTTGACACAGTAAGTTATGTTGACACAATAAGTTATGTTGACATAGTAAGTTATGTTGACACAGTAAGTTATGTTGACAGAGCAAGTCATGTTGGTAGAGTAAGTCATGATGAAAGAGCAAGTCATAAAACTAACTTACTATACTCCAACCGGCATTGTCTACCATTTCCTAACACATACTAAATATAACTAATAGTAAGTAAATACAGACATCAGGATTCGACAAAATCATGCAGAAGTTTATAATATTACATTATGTTACCACTATCCTGTACATTTAAACATATATAATTATCCTAAGCGCTGTCTTCGAAGAGTCTCTGACATTGACCTTAAGGTAAGGTTGATGCCATTTTACCTATTTGAAACCGGGTTTAATTAGCTTGTAAGGTACCGATGCTCAATTTTCCAAAATATTGATTTTAAGATAATAATTGAATCTTTTCCCATATAACGTACGTTTGGTTTTATCTGGTTTGTTGACATTACTTCTGATCATCATATATATTATTACTGTTTAGTTATCGCAGGATACCCTTACATTTCAGGCTAACACATTCACAAATAAAATGACCTAGTTTCTTCAGAAAAACTGAACAACAACTTTACTTCTAAATTATTTATCTGCACTGTAGTTTCAATTAAAAGCAAACCAAGCTTAACATTTGCAGATTTTGAATGTGACAGAAAAGACGTCTACTAATCAAGTTGTTAACATATTGTTTCAGATGAACTTCACCGTCCGCATCGAGGACAGGAGCGCCAAGCCAGACTGAACCACAGCAAAGCAGAAGTCTACACCAATCAGATTCGATAGGTGACATGTCCGGTTCAAAGAATACGTCTATGTCACTAAGAAACGTGATGTGAACTGGCCGGAAGTCGGTTACACCACTCTGCCACGAACTATTAACCGCTTAGCAGAAGACGACTATGTTAGTTAAATGTTACACATACAATTACACGTGCACAATAGGTCCTGATTGGCCCAAATTCTAAATTCAGTTGCAGCGTCTGTTTTGAACAGTAAGCAACGTTGAGTTTGCACTCTGTTTGGAAGTCCCACCCACCCTCCCAGGTATTGGGTTAACAGTGGTTGTCTAATAGATCAGGTCGTGCACTGCGTGTAGAGACATCGTGAAGCATTGAGCACAGAAAGGTCATTCACATAGTGTTTTAATTTGTTGACGCTTTTCCCTGCTTTAGTTTGGTACACGAGGATTTGCATTATTGCTTTATCCTCCACTGATTGTTCAATAGTGTACGCAGGGTTTTTAGAGCGGGTACTTTTTATAAGTACGTTTTGTGTGGCGGTTCGACCCTGCTTTTCTGTGTGATGTGATACTAGTTGGTAGTTTTGTTAAACATATATACATATATATATATATATACCGCATATAGTTAGCACCTTTATTAATTATGTGTTGTTACCATATTTCTCATTATGGTTTGTTTACCAATGTTCGATGTATTATGCGTTGCTGGGGGATCGACTACCTCAGCCTTTCTGTTTGTACATGTATGTGTATGGCTAATGACCTTGGTAATTATGACCCTACTACGGAACTTGTCAACAATCGTGATTGTCACTCCCATGTAGGGGCTCTTCAGCATTCCATGCCTATGATTAACACGTTATTAAATTAAAAACAATGCCTTAATCTCACTCATACATGTCTTCTACTTACAACTAATATTTACAGGGTCCACGCCCGTTTAGTACATTATTAAAACATGTACTCATATTGAGTAGGGCTATTATTATCAACGAAACAAGACGTAGGCATGCGAATAGGTCCTGATGCTGGCATCAATACGACTTCAGTGAGGAGGTTCTGATGGTGAATCTCTGAAGGAATTATTCAAGTGATACAGGTGAAAGATCCGGCAAAGACTAATACTATACGAATGATACAACCGACACAGGTGATAGATCCTCCAGAGACTAATACTATAGGAATGACACATGTGATACAGGTGAAAGATCCTGCATAGACTAATACCTTAAGAATGATACAAGTGATACAGGTGAAATATCCTGCAAAAGCTAATATTATAAGAATTATAAAAGTGATAAAGGTGAAAGATCCTGCAGAGACTAATACCATAAGAATGACATAAGTGATACAGGTGAAAGATCCTACAGTGACTAATACTATAAGATTGATACAAATGATACACATAAAAGATCCTGCAGAGGCTAATACTATAAAAATGACACAAGTGATACAGGTGAAAGATCTTCCTGAGACCAATACTATAAGAATGACACAAGTGATACAGGTGAAAGATCCTGCAAATACTAATACTATAAGAATGATACAAATGATACAGGTGAAAGATCCTGCAGAGGCTAATGCTATAAGAATGACACAAGAGATACAGGTGAAAGATCCTGCAGAGACTAATACTATAGGAATGACGACAGGGAATCGAGGTCAGCCTCACCCCTGACGACAGGGAATCAAGGTCAGCTTCACCCCTGACGACAGGGAATCGAGGTCAGCCTCATCCCTGACGACAGGTAATCTAGGTCAGCCTCACCCCTGACAACAGGGAATCAAGGTCAGCCTCACCCCTGACGATAGGTAATCTAGGTCAGCCTCACCCCTGACGACAGGTAATCTAGGTCAGCCTCATCCCTGAAGACAGGGAATCAGGAGGAGAACAACAACAGTATTTACCACTACTATGAATACTACTATTACTTCCAAAACAACAACTACTTCTACTACTATTACTACGGATATTGCCACTACTACTATTATGACTATTACTGCTGTTCCTACTACTCCTCCTCCTACTACTGCTATTACTACTATTATTATTACTATTACTGCTGTTGCTGCTACTCCTCCTCCTACTACTACTATTACTACTATTATTACTACTACTACTACTAGTAGTAGTAGTAGTAGTAGTAGTAGTAGTAGAACTACAACAACAACTACTACTACTGCTATTACTACTACTACTACTACTATTACTACTATTACTACTACTATTACTAATACTAATACTACTAATACTATTGATAATAATAATAATATATCGAACATCATTGTTATACGCGTTTTGTTAGATCTCTATATCGGTATGTTATGTGGCAACAACCATTAAACTACTTCAAATGCTACGTGTCGTTTAAACCGAAGCACTATTTTCCTAATGCCTTTTCTGATATTTGCCAATACTAGAATATATATGTCGAAGTTCTATTTATCGCTAAATTGCTTTTAGTAAACCCGAAATAGTGTTCGCAATTTGAATATTTCAACGGCGGAATAGTCAAATAGTAAACAAACGGTTCATTTTATTAGCTTGTTCTGTTGACAGTACTGCATTGGTCTGCGGGTTATTCGCAAGAGACTTTGATATATAGCACATTTCCCTGCTTCCAACTTAACCTCGGTTGAACGTATGACGCAGATGTGTCGACTCCCCCCCTATTCCCGCCTTCCATGTGGTTCAAACATTCATATGTGTGACATGTGTCATGTTATTTAAGCAATCCGACGATTCACTGACCCATGCGTTTATAGTACTATAATAATATATACAGTTGATGGGACACAGTACGCCGTGGATTTATTGAAAATACTTGTGATAAAGATATAGATAAATTGTTGACGTGTTTCCATGTACACGATGTATCAGCCATCAGTTTTTCCTCTTCACTGAATTGTCAGTATTTTACATAAGGTTTTTAGAGCGGTATCTATGATATGAGAATTTATTTGTGTAACGAAATGACCCCACTTCTCTGTGTGATGTATTAATTGATGATCGATTTACTGCGTTTCATGGACATCGTTTTAAAAATGTTGTGTATACTGCTTTAATGTCAGTATTGTTAATATATAACTATCATGTGTGTTTTTGGAATTAACTCTCTAAATCAATTTATTTATAAATATTATTGTTTTCGTATTAATGATTCTCAATATGTTTAGTTGATCTGAAATAAACCTCAGAAAGGTATTCTGACTATTGTCACACTATCCGGTTTGGTGTTTCACAAATACATGTACACACATATGAACGTGTGTCGGGCAATGTGGGAGAGACAGGGGGAAGAGAGCTGTGTGTCGGGCAATGTGGGAGAGACAGAGGGAAGAGAGATGTGTGGCGGGCAATGTGGATGAGACAGAGGGAAGAGAGGCGTGTGTCGGGCAATGTGGGGGAGACAGAGGGAAGAGAGACGTGAGGCGGGCAATGTAGGTGAGAAAGAGGGAAGTTAGGCGTCTGTCGGGTAATGTGAGTGAGGCATAGGGAAGAGAGGCGTGTGTCGGGCATTGTGGGGGAGACAGAGGGAAGAGAGACGTGTGGTGAGCAATGTAGGTGAGACAGAGGGAAGAGAGACGTGTGTCGGGAAATGTGGGGGAGACAGAGGGAAGAGAGACGTGTGGCGGGCAATGTAGGTGAGACAGAGGGAAGAGAGGCGTGTGTCGGGCAATGTGGAGGAGACAGAGGGAAGAGAGACGTGTGGCGAGCAATGTAGGTGAGACAGAGGGAAGAGAGGCGTGTGCCTGGCAATGTGGGGGAGACAGAGGGAAGAGAGACGTGTGTCGAGCAATGTGGGGAGACAGAGGGAAGAGAGACGTGTGGCGAGCAATGTAGGTGAGACAGAGGGAAGAGAGGCGTGTGCCGGGCAATGTGGGGGAGACAGAGGGAAGAGAGACGTGTGTCGAGCAATGTGGGGAGACAGAGGGAAGAGAGACGTGTGTCGGGCAATGTGGGAGAGACAGGGGGAAGAGAGACGTGTGGCGAGCAGTGCAAGTGAGACAGAGGGAAGAGAGACGTATGGCGAGTAATGTAAGTGAGACAGAGGGAAGAAAGACGTGTGTCGGGCAATGTGGGAGAGACAGAGGGAAGAGAGATGTGTGGCGGGCAATGCAGGTGAGGCAGAGGGAAGAGAGACGTGTGCCGGGTAATGTGGGAGTGATCGGGTAGAAAGACGAGTATCTATTTAGCTTTATGTACTTAAATTTAATGATTAGTTCATATAATTTTTAAATGCATTTAATATACTGAGCTTTATGTCAGGATTTCAATTTGTTTAAACCAACTCAAAATTATGCAAATTGTACACGGTTATAGGATGCAGTATCTCGTGTGACTGTGATAGTAAATGTGACGGGAACTGACATGATACGCCATACGGTTTCATTAGTGGTGGATGACGTCATGCAGGCTCTTCCCTCTGTCTCCCCACATTGCTCGACACACGTCTCTCTTCCCTCTGTCTCCCCCACATTGCCAGGCACACGCCTCTCTTCCCTCTGTCTCACCTACATTGCTCGCCACACGTCTCTCTTCCCTCTGTCTCCTCCACATTGCCCGACACACGCCTCTCTTCCCTCTGTCTCACCTACATTGCCCGCCACACGTCTCTCTTCCCTCTGTCTCCCCCACATTTCCCGACACACGTCTCTCTTCCCTCTGTCTCACCTACATTGCTCACCACACGTCTCTCTTCCCTCTGTCTCCCCCACAATGCCCGACACACGCCTCTCTTCCCTATGCCTCACTCACATTACCCGACAGACGCCTAACTTCCCTCTTTCTCACCTACATTGCCCGCCTCACGTCTCTCTTCCCTCTGTCTCCCCCACATTGCCCGACACACGCCTCTCTTCCCTCTGTCTCATCCACATTGCCCGCCACACATCTCTCTTCCCTCTGTCTCTCCCACATTGCCCGACACACAGCTCTCTTCCCCCTGTCTCTCCCACATTGCCCGACACACGTTCATATGTGTGTACATGTATTTGTGAAACACCAAACCGGATAGTGTGACAATAGTCAGAATACCTTTCTGAGGTTTATTTCAGATCAACTAAACATATTGAGAATCATTAATACGAAAACAATAATATTTATAAATAAATTGATTTAGAGAGTTAATTCCAAAAACACACATGATAGTTATATATTAACAATACTGACATTAAAGCAGTATACACAACATTTTTAAAACGATGTCCATGAAACGCAGTAAATCGATCATCAATTAATACATCACACAGAGAAGTGGGGTCATTTCGTTACACAAATAAATTCTCATATCATAGATACCGCTCTAAAAACCTTATGTAAAATACTGACAATTCAGTGAAGAGGAAAAACTGATGGCTGATACATCGTGTACATGGAAACACGTCAACAATTTATCTATATCTTTATCACAAGTATTTTCAATAAATCCACGGCGTACTGTGTCCCATCAACTGTATATATTATTATAGTACTATAAACGCATGGGTCAGTGAATCGTCGGATTGCTTAAATAACATGACACATGTCACACATATGAATGTTTGAACCACATGGAAGGCGGGAATAGGGGGGGAGTCGACACATCTGCGTCATACGTTCAACCGAGGTTAAGTTGGAAGCAGGGAAATGTGCTATATATCAAAGTCTCTTGCGAATAACCCGCAGACCAATGCAGTACTGTCAACAGAACAAGCTAATAAAATGAACCGTTTGTTTACTATTTGACTATTCCGCCGTTGAAATATTCAAATTGCGAACACTATTTCGGGTTTACTAAAAGCAATTTAGCCTGCATGACGTCATCCACCACTAATGAAACCGTATGGCGTATCATGTCAGTTCCCGTCACATTTACTATCACAGTCACACGAGATACTGCATCCTATAACCGTGTACAATTTGCATAATTTTGAGTTGGTTTAAACAAATTGAAATCCTGACATAAAGCTCAGTATATTAAATGCATTTTAAAATTATATGAACTAATCATTAAATTTAAGTACATAAAGCTAAATAGATACTCGTCTTTCTACCCGATCACTCCCACATTACCCGGCACACGCCTCTCTTCCCTCTGCCTCACCTGCATTGCCCGCCACACATCTCTCTTCCCTCTGTCTCTCCCACATTGCCCGACACACGTCTTTCTTCCCTCTGTCTCACTTACATTACTCGCCATACGTCTCTCTTCCCTCTGTCTCACTTGCACTGCTCGCCACACGTCTCTCTTCCCCCTGTCTCTCCCACATTGCCCGACACACGTCTCTCTTCCCTCTGTCTCCCCACATTGCTCGACACACGTCTCTCTTCCCTCTGTCTCCCCCACATTGCCAGGCACACGCCTCTCTTCCCTCTGTCTCACCTACATTGCTCGCCACACGCCTCTCTTCCCTCTGTCTCCCCCACATTTCCCGACACACGTCTCTCTTCCCTCTGTCTCACCTACATTGCTCACCACACGTCTCTCTTCCCTCTGTCTCCCCCACAATGCCCGACACACGCCTCTCTTCCCTATGCCTCACTCACATTACCCGACAGACGCCTAACTTCCCTCTTTCTCACCTACATTGCCCGCCTCACGTCTCTCTTCCCTCTGTCTCCCCCACATTGCCCGACACACGCCTCTCTTCCCTCTGTCTCATCCACATTGCCCGCCACACATCTCTCTTCCCTCTGTCTCTCCCACATTGCCCGACACACAGCTCTCTTCCCCCTGTCTCTCCCACATTGCCCGACACACGTTCATATGTGTGTACATGTATTTGTGAAACACCAAACCGGATAGTGTGACAATAGTCAGAATACCTTTCTGAGGTTTATTTCAGATCAACTAAACATATTGAGAATCATTAATACGAAAACAATAATATTTATAAATAAATTGATTTAGAGAGTTAATTCCAAAAACACACATGATAGTTATATATTAACAATACTGACATTAAAGCAGTATACACAACATTTTTAAAACGATGTCCATGAAACGCAGTAAATCGATCATCAATTAATACATCACACAGAGAAGTGGGGTCATTTCGTTACACAAATAAATTCTCATATCATAGATACCGCTCTAAAAACCTTATGTAAAATACTGACAATTCAGTGAAGAGGAAAAACTGATGGCTGATACATCGTGTACATGGAAACACGTCAACAATTTATCTATATCTTTATCACAAGTATTTTCAATAAATCCACGGCGTACTGTGTCCCATCAACTGTATATATTATTATAGTACTATAAACGCATGGGTCAGTGAATCGTCGGATTGCTTAAATAACATGACACATGTCACACATATGAATGTTTGAACCACATGGAAGGCGGGAATAGGGGGGGAGTCGACACATCTGCGTCATACGTTCAACCGAGGTTAAGTTGGAAGCAGGGAAATGTGCTATATATCAAAGTCTCTTGCGAATAACCCGCAGACCAATGCAGTACTGTCAACAGAACAAGCTAATAAAATGAACCGTTTGTTTACTATTTGACTATTCCGCCGTTGAAATATTCAAATTGCGAACACTATTTCGGGTTTACTAAAAGCAATTTAGCGATAAATAGAACTTCGACATATATATTCTAGTATTGGCAAATATCAGAAAAGGCATTAGGAAAATAGTGCTTCGGTTTAAACGACACGTAGCATTTGAAATAGTTTAATGGTTGTTGCCACATAACATACCGATATAGAGATCTAACAAAACGCGTATAACAATGATGTTCGATATATTATTATTATTATCAATAGTATTAGTAGTATTAGTATTAGTAATAGTAGTAGTAATAGTAGTAATAGTAGTAGTAGTAGTAGTAATAGCAGTAGTAGTAGTTGTTGTTGTAGTTCTACTACTACTACTACTACTACTAGTAGTAGTAGTAGTAGTAGTAATAATAGTAGTAATAGTAGTAGTAGGAGGAGGAGTAGCAGCAACAGCAGTAATAGTAATAATAATAGTAGTAATAGCAGTAGTAGGAGGAGGAGTAGTAGGAACAGCAGTAATAGTCATAATAGTAGTAGTGGCAATATCCGTAGTAATAGTAGTAGAAGTAGTTGTTGTTTTGGAAGTAATAGTAGTATTCATAGTAGTGGTAAATACTGTTGTTGTTCTCCTCCTGATTCCCTGTCTTCAGGGATGAGGCTGACCTAGATTACCTGTCGTCAGGGGTGAGGCTGACCTAGATTACCTATCGTCAGGGGTGAGGCTGACCTTGATTCCCTGTTGTCAGGGGTGAGGCTGACCTAGATTACCTGTCGTCAGGGATGAGGCTGACCTCGATTCCCTGTCGTCAGGGGTGAAGCTGACCTTGATTCCCTGTCGTCAGGGGTGAGGCTGACCTCGATTCCCTGTCGTCATTCCTATAGTATTAGTCTCTGCAGGATCTTTCACCTGTATCTCTTGTGTCATTCTTATAGCATTAGCCTCTGCAGGATCTTTCACCTGTATCATTTGTATCATTCTTATAGTATTAGTATTTGCAGGATCTTTCACCTGTATCACTTGTGTCATTCTTATAGTATTGGTCTCAGGAAGATCTTTCACCTGTATCACTTGTGTCATTTTTATAGTATTAGCCTCTGCAGGATCTTTTATGTGTATCATTTGTATCAATCTTATAGTATTAGTCACTGTAGGATCTTTCACCTGTATCACTTATGTCATTCTTATGGTATTAGTCTCTGCAGGATCTTTCACCTTTATCACTTTTATAATTCTTATAATATTAGCTTTTGCAGGATATTTCACCTGTATCACTTGTATCATTCTTAAGGTATTAGTCTATGCAGGATCTTTCACCTGTATCACATGTGTCATTCCTATAGTATTAGTCTCTGGAGGATCTATCACCTGTGTCGGTTGTATCATTCGTATAGTATTAGTCTTTGCCGGATCTTTCACCTGTATCACTTGAATAATTCCTTCAGAGATTCACCATCAGAACCTCCTCACTGAAGTCGTATTGATGCCAGCATCAGGACCTATTCGCATGCCTACGTCTTGTTTCGTTGATAATAATAGCCCTACTCAATATGAGTACATGTTTTAATAATGTACTAAACGGGCGTGGACCCTGTAAATATTAGTTGTAAGTAGAAGACATGTATGAGTGAGATTAAGGCATTGTTTTTAATTTAATAACGTGTTAATCATAGGCATGGAATGCTGAAGAGCCCCTACATGGGAGTGACAATCACGATTGTTGACAAGTTCCGTAGTAGGGTCATAATTACCAAGGTCATTAGCCATACACATACATGTACAAACAGAAAGGCTGAGGTAGTCGATCCCCCAGCAACGCATAATACATCGAACATTGGTAAACAAACCATAATGAGAAATATGGTAACAACACATAATTAATAAAGGTGCTAACTATATACGGTATATATATATATATGTATATATGTTTAACAAAACTACCAACTAGTATCACATCACACAGAAAAGCAGGGTCGAACCGCCACACAAAACGTACTTATAAAAAGTACCCGCTCTAAAAACCCTGCGTACACTATTGAACAATCAGTGGAGGATAAAGCAATAATGCAAAACCTCGTGTACCAAACTAAAGCAGGGAAAAGCGTCAACAAATTAAAACACTATGTGAATGACCTTTCTGTGCTCAATGCTTCACGATGTCTCTACACGCAGTGCACGACCTGATCTATTAGACAACCACTGTTAACCCAATACCTGGGAGGGTGGGTGGGACTTCCAAACAGAGTGCAAACTCAACGTTGCTTACTGTTCAAAACAGACGCTGCAACTGAATTTAGAATTTGGGCCAATCAGGACCTATTGTGCACGTGTAATTGTATGTGTAACATTTAACTAACATAGTCGTCTTCTGCTAAGCGGTTAATAGTTCGTGGCAGAGTGGTGTAACCGACTTCCGGCCAGTTCACATCACGTTTCTTAGTGACATAGACGTATTCTTTGAACCGGACATGTCACCTATCGAATCTGATTGGTGTAGACTTCTGCTTTGCTGTGGTTCAGTCTGGCTTGGCGCTCCTGTCCTCGATGCGGACGGTGAAGTTCATCTGAAACAATATGTTAACAACTTGATTAGTAGACGTCTTTTCTGTCACATTCAAAATCTGCAAATGTTAAGCTTGGTTTGCTTTTAATTGAAACTACAGTGCAGATAAATAATTTAGAAGTAAAGTTGTTGTTCAGTTTTTCTGAAGAAACTAGGTCATTTTATTTGTGAATGTGTTAGCCTGAAATGTAAGGGTATCCTGCGATAACTAAACAGTAATAATATATATGATGATCAGAAGTAATGTCAACAAACCAGATAAAACCAAACGTACGTTATATGGGAAAAGATTCAATTATTATCTTAAAATCAATATTTTGGAAAATTGAGCATCGGTACCTTACAAGCTAATTAAACCCGGTTTCAAATAGGTAAAATGGCATCAACCTTACCTTAAGGTCAATGTCAGAGACTCTTCGAAGACAGCGTTTAGGATAATTATATATGTTTAAATGTACAGGATAGTGGTAACATAATGTAATATTATAAACTTCTGCATGATTTTGTCGAATCCTGATGTCTGTATTTACTTACTATTAGTTATATTTAGTATGTGTTAGGAAATGGTAGACAATGCCGGTTGGAGTATAGTAAGTTAGTTTTATGACTTGCTCTTTCATCATGACTTACTCTACCAACATGACTTGCTCTGTCAACATAACTTACTGTGTCAACATAACTTACTATGTCAACATAACTTATTGTGTCAACATAACTTACTGTGTCAACATAACTTATTGTGTCAACATAAGTTACTGCGTCAACATAACTTACTGTGTCAACCTGATTTACTTTGTGAACAAGGCTCACTGTGTCAACATGATTCACAATGTCAACATGATTATCTGTGTCAAAACAACTTACTACGCCAACACGACTTAGTGATTAAAAATGACTTACCTTGTCTACATGACTTATTACAAAGTCAATAGTGCCGTAACGTTTTTTCGTCAGCTATTCAGTCGTATAGCAACTGCAAGCCAAGCGGTTGATGGATCTAGGTTCATCTACGTTTCCTTCCCGTCTATAATATCAAGAAGAGTTGTCTTGGTGCTGTCCGGTTGACCCTATGACATGATCAATTACACAGGTACAACTAGAAAACACATTGCAATTGGAGTTTAGCTAATTAAAGAGAAGCGTCGGAATTACATTGTAAGCTGTTTGGTCATAAGGTACATTTATCTAACTGTTACAGTTGCTGTGATGATCGATTATATTTCAAACTTATCTAAATTGATAACATATAAAGATGGGATACTCATTCTTATATAGACATCCACATTTGCGATCTTTAATTCCTTAGCACTGTATTCCTTATCAACCCGGATATATGCAGTTGTGATTAAAGGTTCTTACTAGTATGTTGATACTCTGTGGGTATAAGAAACTTTGGTAGTAGACACGATAAACATATTTGTAGTGATTCATGCCGTATGTGCAGTCATTTAGAGTTTCCTTGCTTCCAAGTATACATTTAATCATGTTTTCCAAGTTTTTGATAGTGATCATCATAAGACATGTTATATTATCTATTTGACTATTCTGTTGATACTCTGTGGGTATAAGAGAGTTATGGTGTTGTAAATACTAATTCCATTAATACCCTTTTCCTGACTGTCATACCTAGTGGATCTTCGGTATGTCTGAAATTAACGTTTTGTTTATAAATGTCACTTGCCTGTATTGCAGGCTGTGTTCACTGGAACTTCTTCTGATGGTGTACTGTTCTTCCTCTTATCCTACGATCTGTGATCCCAAGATCTACAACTTGAAGTCAATATGTCATCATTAACACAGTTTGGCCAACACAAAGCAGGTTAACAATGGTTTGTATATTAAAGACTAAGTGAAATGAACCATTTTATTCCCAATCTGAATGAAATGTACTCTAAAATACAATAACTCAACCAAACAGTTAACACAATTCCTGTGTGCATCCAGCGACAAACTTGTAGAAAAGAGTATTATCTATAAGGTGATAGTAAACATATTAATTTTCGCGACTGCAATTTCATGTACAGTCTGAAACGACAGTCGGCACCGCCTCTCGCCATGCTAAAGGATAGGGCGCGCTCAGCGGCCCTAACCGTGCAACATGTGACGAGCTCATGCGCAAATGACCACGTTTGAGCAGGCGTACTGATATGAATTCGCAATGAACTGGCTTTCATACTTGGTACATTACTTGACAAGAGAGACAGACAGACAGACAGACAGACAGACAGACAGACAGACAGATAGACAGTAGTTTTTATTTTGACCCATATACATATAACTCAATAAGTGAATATGTAAAAGCATAATGATCACATAATTGTATATAAATTATTACGTGAGGGTCAGGGAGATTCCCACTAAGGCAAAATAGCCGCTCTCATGGGAGCCACCCAGTCATAATAATGACAAGTCCTGGTGTATAAAAAGTATCAATAATCAGTCAACAGATTATGTCAAAGCAAGGCCTATAACATGACACCATACATAATAATGGACGACTGGTTATTCATCCAAAGAGGTACACATAAAATATGTATTCCTGTTTGTTATTCACTCATTATGGCAAATATAACAATGTTGTAATGTACATACAGGTAGATACGTCTGCAAATAATAATGTTTAACATACATTGCAAACCCGTGTGAGCTGTGAGTGTAAAATTAATTTTTTATTAAATCAGGTGCATTATTAATAGTATGCGGCAAGGTGTATATGAGGCTTTGTTTCGCAAATTCGTGTTGTACCCTGATTGTGTGTATAGTATATTGCCCACGTGTGTTGAAGTTGTGAATGCTATTGTTTTGATGAAGCGGTAAATTTTGAAGGTAAACAGGAAGTTTGTTATGTACGTATTTATAATATAGTTTTAGTTCTTGTGATTTCAATATGTGTTCTACTTTTAACAATTTAAGACTTTTAAACAGTGGTTCAGTGTGAGCATGATATTTGCTTATACTAATAATTCGGACAAGTTTCTTTTGAAGTTTCTGTATTCTGTCACATTTGTAACCCCAAGCAGTAACACCGTAGTTTAAGTGTGGCAATATCAGTGTATTGTACAATATAATCTTTATATTAAGAGGTAATAACTGTTTTAGTCTATTCAATACACCTAACGTCCTTGAAACCCTATTTGAAATTTTGTCAATGTGATTTTTCCAGTTAAATTGTTCATTAAAAGTTATTCCAAGAAAATTAAATTGTGCCACTCTATTAATAGTAGTGTTATCTATGATTAATAATGGGAAAGTCACATTTTTTCTCCTGGCTGTTGTGAAAAGCATGTGCTTACTTTTGCTTAAGTTTAGAGTTAATTTGTTAAGTTTTAGCCAATCACTAATTTTCTCAGTTCTCTATTTATAGCAACGTCTACGTTTCCATTTTGTTCATATGTTGACAATGAGTCAAGAGTACCTGACAGGGTGGTATCATCAGCATACATTATAAAGTTGATCATTAATGTATACAATAAACAACAGAGGGCCTAAAATTGAGCCTTGAGGTACGCCAGTTGACATATTATGCATTTCTGATTTTACATCCTCTATTTCAACATAATGTTTTCTATCTGTTAAGTAATTTCTAATTAAACTTAGTGCTACTCCTTTTACGCCATAATATTCTAATTTGTTTAGTAATATCTGATGATCGAGGGTATCAAAATCTTTTGAAAGGCCTAGGTAAATATTTATAGGAATTTCATTTCTATCCATGTGTGTTATTATCCTATCAGTTAATTCAAGAACAACAAATGCAGTGCTATGTTCCGTTCTAAATCCATATTGGTTTTCGAACAAGAGATTTTGCCTTTTGAAAAAGGAATCTAGTTGGTTGTAAATTATCTTTTCAACTACTTTTGATATAGCTGGTAATAGTGATATTGGTCTATAATTGCTGAACTGGGTATTGTCACCTTTTTTAAAGATTGGAATTACTTTAGCGATTTTACGTTTATCAGGGAAGATACCTGTAGCTAATATTTGATTTGTAATTAATGTTAATGATTTTATCACCGCTGGTTTAGCTAATTTTAGTAATCGTGACGAAATACCGTCATACCCACAACTTGGTTTTAGTTGCATATTAGCTATTGTTTTAGATATAGTTTCTTCGTCAATACTTTTAAAATTAAATGAATTACTGTACTGCTCATTCAGATAATATCTGTAAGCTCTATTAGTAGGATTGCTGATTTGTTTGGTCAAATTTGAGCCAATAATGGTAAAGAATGTATTAAATGTGTTTGCAATAATCGTTTTGTCTGTTATAATTTCGTCACTATATATAAACGATTTAGGGAAAGTTTTCTTTTCTCGTGTTCTGGACAGAATATCGCTTATAGTTTCCCAAGTTTTTTAATATTATTTTTGTATTTATTAAAAGAAGATTCATAATGCAGTTGTTTGGCTGTTTGTATACTTTTTTTAAGTATGCTATTATCCGTTATCAGGTTAGTCCGAGTTGCTAAATTTTCAGGTGAATCAGTCAGAGTCATTTTGAGTTTCTTATATAATTTGTCTCTGTATCGTATTGATTTGAGCAGGCCGAATGTAATCCATGTTGATTTTTTGTGCTTGTATTTTTTGAACTTAACTGTTTTATATGGCATATGCTTGTTTTTTGCGCATTTGATTAATTCATGTAAAATGTTATAGTTTATGTTTGGATTAGCAAAAGGTGACTGATCAAGTTTATTATAAACATCTGATGAGGTGATTTCATTTATGAATTTGGAAATTGCTTCTTGATTTTGTATGTTAATTTTAATATATCTAGGTGGTGGTTCTTTGTGGGGAACTTTGTTTAGAAAGGTAAAATATGGTTGATGGTCCGATAATTGTTTCGTTAAAATACCTGATTTTGGTGTTATTGCAGGATCGGTTAATTTACAAAACAAATTATCTACTAATGTTCCATTATTATTTGAAAATCTTGTAGGGAGTGTAATATGGGGTAAAAGCTATAAGATATTAATAAATTAAAAAAATCACCAAAAACCTCTTTCGTTAATTTTAAGAAGGTTTATATTGAAATCACCGGCAATAATGATGTCGGATTTTGATTTGTCAAAGGATGAGATAATTGGTGTGAATTCGCTAAAAAAACTGTTTATAATTTTCACTGAGGTCTCTTGGAGGTCGGTAAATATTTCCAATGATAATATCTTTTAAGAGCCCACCTCCATTTATGTTGATAAATTGTCCTTCCCAATGTTGAAACTGATTTAGGGACAAAATAAATTTGAAATTGTATTTGTTGCTTAAGTATATGAGTAGCCCGCCTTTAGTGCTACATGTTTTGTCTTGTGTAATGCAATGATATCCATCGATTTGTAGGTGTGATAGATCATCATTATCTGAGAGCCAGCATTCCTGAAAACATATTACGCTGAATTTAAATTTCATCTGGTTAAGTTCCTCTAAGAAAGCTTCAATTTCGCTGAATTTTGCATTGATAAATTCTATGTTTGAGCTAAGTAAACCGTTCGTTATTTGTTTCTGCTAGTAGTTTAAAATTGTCAAGATCATAATATGTCGAATGACGTGTTGGTTGAAAATCTTCATCATCGGAGAATTCACATTAGTACCTCCTTGACACCAGGGGAATGATTCGTTAGCTAGCATTCTTTAAATGAGTAATTATGTTTGAAACATATAGCGTAACAACCGACTGTCCACTGTAATCCAAAAGCCTTGTTTTACCATAGTCATACGAAGTTAGTATACTCAATGCTGTGTAGCATGTCACCATATCTGTCATCATACAAGAAATACATGTCTGTGCAATAATAATAATAAGCAAAAAAGAAATGTATAGAAAAAAACATTATGAACAGTACGTGTCGTGACTGGACGTATCCGGACCGGTCTTCCCATTGGTGTGACATAACGACAATAGTAATCAGAACAAAATTAGCAAGACGAATTATATCGTATTATAAATTATATTAACACGCGGGTAAGTGTGAAAAGTAAACAATGTGTGGAAACCAGTAGTATAAGGATACAAAGTATGTAAATAATTATGCATAACTCACGTCATACGGAGAAGCAAATTGCATTATTCTATACATTTGTGGAAATAAGTATTAATTAATTAGAGGAAAAACACACATTACAATTAGTTTGCATTATAAAGAAAGCAACGATAACATAAACTGCACAAAATTGCAAGACGCAAGCTATACCATAAAATAATTATAGAAAAGCAAATGTTGCGTCAGTAGCCGGGGATATAGAGAAAGAAAGTAATCGCAGACAATATGTATCGCCTTGCAGCTAGCAAGAGAAACAAACATCGCAACTAATCTATATCATCATAATATACCTGAGAATAACAATGACGATGATATTACTTAGCAAAGCTGTCCAGGTCTTTGATAACACTGATCTCTTTAATTACACCACTCAGTGTTTTCACCAGTACCCTACCCGAGTACGTCCAGCAATCGGTTATTTTATTTCCCTTTTCAGCACCCTCGTCTTGTAGGCCAGTCCTGCTCTGTTCGATGTCAGATCTTCGTTTATAAAGATGGCCTTGTCTTTATCTTTGTCGACGTTATGCCTTTTCAGCTGTGAGCGAGCTTTATAAACTTCATCTCGGACTGCCTCGCTACGGAAGCGCACAATGATTGCGCGCTTCCTCATGTTTCCGCTCGTGTCCTTCTTTGGGCCCAGGCGGTGACTACGCTCCAGATGGGCTGCAGTCAGTTTCATCCCCATCTTCTCGTTGATCGTTTCCAGCACGAGTTCATTCGTACTTTCTCCATCCGTCTCTGGAAGGCCCTGGAAGCGGAGGTTGGGACGGCGAGAGTACTGCTCTCGCTTGTCCGCCTCCGCCTCCAGAACGTCCACCCTTTCCTCTAGGGCACTGATCTGTTTATCTTTGCACTGCAGCAGTTCCTTCATGTTTTTCATCTGGTGTCCCATGACGGCAGCCATTGTTTTGATAAGGAGTGGCGCCATTTGCTCCATCACTTCGATGACTGTTTCGGGCTCAACGGCACTTGACGACTTGCCACGAGTCCGGTCGCCCTTTGTCGGCTTTGCGCTCCCCCGTGACAACTTCAATTGTTCAATTTCAGCCGTGAAGAATTGTTGCACTATGTCGGATATTGTGTCCGACATGGCGGAAGAGGTGCGACAAAACGAGCAGAGCGTGACGTCTGGTGTGCGCCCAGTGAAGCGTGACCGTATAACTCGGCGTGGGCGACAATGCGGTATTTTCAGGGATCGGCTAAATATTACTTCTTCCCAACGCCCACGCCCCACTGTACAAAATCCAAAGGCACCCACCCCTCAATTCACCGCCTCACCAACACAACGCCCCCCAGTTCAAACCGCCATACCTTCTGAAACCATCACGTCCACAGAAAAGACCGGCACCGCTACTTAAACCAGTCACCCGACCATGCTACCTGGAGAGACAAGGGTATTAAGTTTACGTGTACGAAGTTATAAAGACATTTAACATTTCATTTCACTTAGTCTTTAATGTGACGTGTCAATCAATTGAAATGACAAGATTTAACAAGATTGCCACCCAGAGAATTAACTCTAGGTGGCAGGTGGACAAGGAAGCCCTTTGGCTTATCGAGAGTCCGACCCTTTTATCTATGTGTATCCCGCCCTTCTGACGTATGTGTCGATTTTATTTTTAAACATATTCACGCTACTAGCACCCACACAATCAGCAGATAATATGTTCCATTCATTTACAGTCCTTTGTGAAAATGAGAACTTTCTTATATCTAATCTACACTGCTCCTTTGCTAATCCAACTGAATGAAACATGAAGTTAGTCGCGACTTGCCTACTTACTGAATGAAACATGAAGTTAGTCGCGACTTGCCTACGCACGGCTGTGTACCCACTGAATGCGACCACTTAGTTTCCATCACTTGGTTTCACCGATTGAACATTCGTATATCGGTGCTAATGTAACACATACCTATAAAATTGCACCCACCAACGTGTTAATTGCCTCAACCGTGATAGTAACCTTACCTTTGTGGAATACCGTTATGATATATCTATCAACTTTACGCTGTTGTTTTGAAAGGCCTCAGACGTACTCCTTTGGTCATTCTGAAACTATAGTAAACGTAAATTAAAAAAATACTGTAGTTTTCTTACAAAACTAATTCTATCAATCACAATAGGTTGTGCACTTTGTGGTAACATACCACACTGTAACAAAGTGAATATGAGTTACCAATTATATATATATATATATATATATATACATATATATATATATGTGTATATATGTATATATATATATATATACATATATATATATTCAGTATAATGCATTTATATATATATGTATACATATATATATATATATATATATATATATATATATATATATGTATACATATATATATATATATTATATGTATTCAGTATAATGATGTCGCATTTTTGCATTTATAATATACAATATATACTTATATGTATATAATGTCATGTATTAATCAATGTACTACGTCAGTATCGGTTTACTTATATGTGGTCTTACCACAAAGACTCTGTCTGTACGTCTCACTTTCTGACAGTCAACTTGTTTGATGTCATCCTCTGTATGTGACGCCGCTAAAGAGCTCAGTGTCACCCACGAGAGGATGGATGTCGTACGTTGATGTTGTCAGTTGTATGCCTCCTGCTGTGACGTGTTGACGCGTGTACACGTTGCCTCGTGTGCGTACAAGTACCCGAGCAGCCAGTTGTAGTTGCTACTTTATACATTACCCCCCTACATGAGAACACATTCAAGTATTTGTACTAATATATAACAAAAACATATAACCAACAACCAAATGGATATATATATACCCCCTTGTACCATTTATGGGGCAGTGATCCTGCCGCTCATCCCCGTGCAGTATTGCAATTCCCCGGTAGATGTCGTCATCGGAATCTTGAATTTGGAGAATGGTTTGACTTCCGCCTATCATGTAGACTGAAGACAATCTGCAAAACAACACATTAATTAACTGGCATAAATACTACATTAATTATTTGTTCAACTAATTCTACGACGCAGTGAAAACTACATAAAGACTGTTTTCAAAACAAACGTTTCGTCGCAACGGGTGCACACACATCACGACGAATCACCGCAGACGAGACGTGACGTGCACGCCGACCATTAGCTCATGGTTATGTTAAACAAGGAACATATCAAGAAACCTGATGGATGGGGTGCATACAATTCTATGTTATAACAACAGCCCGATCAGTAAATGTCGAGTGCGTAGGGTACGTAATCCTAGCGGAGGGCATTCAACGTTATGCCACTACTAATAGAGGCCAGTGTGGCTACAAAGTGCATTACGTGTGTGGATACATCGTGGTGTAGTAGACCACACCATCTTGAATTGCTAGTCCACTCGGTTTGCCAGTTGCGATGTAGACTTTTCGTCTGTTAAGGCCCGAGAAGTCCGCACATTCTATGTTGCGAGCCTCTGTAACATAAACGATTTATAAAATACAAAAATTAAATCAGGAAAATTTACTACTTTTCTTTAAAAAAATGTTCAACATATGTTAAACTGTCAAACAGTTGCATTTATTCCCATATATGTTAAGGACGTATTTAGTTTGGATTTCATAGCTTTATACACATAGCCTCTGCAACCTATTTCAATGGATGTTAATTCTGACTTTACTATTTTAAGGGATCAGTGTTTTGAATATATGGTATTTCTCGATGTTAGTTTCGGAGGGTTCTATGAGTATAATGATGTCAATTTATTTAGTATAGGCAAAGCAGATGAGAAGGTCAGAAGAAGAATCTAACATTAAGGGATTTTTGTGGAAGATAATTAATAACCTGAACTTCAGGCATGATATTGCTGACGCAATTTTCAAAATGTTTTAGAATACTGTTATATTTCCATGTTTATGTTTTCTTTTACGACCAGCTATCACTCGATCGAGAGTATGGGTGTCGTCACATAAAATGCATTTTGGTATATTTCCTTGTCCAAGAATTTCACCTTTCGGTATTGATTTTTGTTTGATTTGATATTTATTGCATAAAATATTTGCTGAATGAGGAATATACAACGAACTTGTAATAATATGTGATTATGTTTCTACCACACCGAATATGTGATTTTGCCGGATGCGAGTTTTTGCATAGAAAGTGTCCATTATGGGACATATTTTGCTAGTTGTTGAAGCTGATGCGTCACGGCGACAATGATGAAGACAATTTGAGCGGAAGTAAGCACACGCGAGACGCCATTTAGGCGGAAGTAATGTCGGAGACACCATTTTGGCGGTAGTATAGATGTGATGTCATGATCACGTGACCTGATAGTTCACCATCTTCCCGCCGTCGGAAAAAAATGCATCATTGCTAATGGGCAATGAAATATTTCATGACGTAATTTGCTCCTTCCACCGCATTTTTCACATTAGGTTAGCGTATTTAAGCGCTACCGTAAAAAAAATCATTGCGCATGCGCAATGACCTATTTAATCTGAAATGACGTAATGTGCTTCTTGCTACCTTATTTCCTCAAACTGCGCATTGAAAATCTCCTACTAACAGTGATTCCAAACACAATCTTCGTGAGTTTAATATAAATAGTTCAGTGGCACCTACCGAAGTTAACCCAACAGATCCTGCTGGTGCAGTTGTCGATGTCAAGCGTGCCGAATTTCTCCAGACCTGTTGACATAATCTGTGTGTTTCCAATTCCGTCCAGATTGACCTTGTAGATACCAGCTGGTTCGTATGTCCTATAAAACAGCACCCTGAAAAAAATATGTATGTATCTATAATTCACCATGAGAGTCATCAGAGGTGCTACATTATATATCGTTAACATATTTTGACTTTGACAATTACGTTTTTGAAAGTCAACAACATTCAAGATACACACAGTGTATGAAAAATTGCTAACTATGTAAAATTAATTGCCGTCGTAAATGTAAAGGTAATTTCTTAAAGGTTATAACAAGCACTGCACAAGAAGAGAAATGTATGGTTTTCTTCCGAGCCCATGCATCAACCAATAGAAGCTATGTTTATATGCGTGTGCGTGTGCGTGTGCGTGTGCGTGTGCGTGTGCGTGTGTGTGTATAATTGTCGATGTAATTGGAACTGCGGAATTCGCTGAATGTCAGTTTAACAAATGTTCTTTCGTATCATTGTTTCACAGAAAACTGTAGCAAACAGTTATTAGAAAGGAACTATGAGCACAAGTAATATCATTGCCAGGTACAGTTTCACTACACTGTACGAAAGCATACGTACTTTTTACAAATAAAAAATAAAAATCTTCTACAAGTGTCGACACAGGAGTAACATATTATTATAGGTAGTCATGCAACATACCAGTTATAGGTAGCATAAAAGGTAGTTTTGCTTCAATGTTACTCCCTTCAAACGTTTCAACATAAAATCGAGGTCATGCTTAACACATATGTTATGTTTTTGGAAGATATCACTAAGTGGGTAGATGAGGGATCACTAGTAGATATTATCGCCTTAGATTTTCCAAAAGCTTTCGACAAAGTGCCACATCAAAGATTACTGCTTAACCTAAAGGCCCATGGCATAGGCAATGGTATAATTAACGGGATAGAAAAATGGCTAATTGACAGAAGACAACGGGTAGTAGTTGATTGGGAGGTTTCAAATTGGAAATCAGTTTTGAGTGGGGTACCACAGGAATCAGTACTAGGACCTATATTATTCTTAATATATATCAACGATTTGGACGATGATATACCAAGTACGGTGTTTAAATTAGCAGATGATACAATATTGTTTAGAAGGATTAAAAGTGATGGAGATAGACAAAATTTACAAGATGATGTTGACAGGTTGATTAAATGATCTGAAAAGTGGCAAATGATGTTCAATTTTGGGAACTGTAAATGTCCCCCACACAGGACATGGTAACGAAGATGTACAATACACAATGGGGGTACTGTACTAAGTACTACTGTAAAAGAAAAGGACTTAGGGATAATCATTAGTGCTGATATGAAGGTTTCTGAGCAGTGCGGAATTGCAGCTTCAGAGGGAAACCACATCCTTAGATTAATTAGGCGAAATATAGCGTATAAGTAAAAAGGAATAATAATACCGCTGCACAAAACACTAGTTAGGTCTCATTTAAAATATTGTATTCAAGCGTGGAGGCCATTTCGCAGGTAGGACATAGATATGCTAAAAAGAGTACAGAGGAGAGCGACTAAAATTACGCCAAAAACCGATGGATCTTAGTTACAAAGTACGCCTAAAAGAATGTGGTTTAACAATACTGGAGACCAGAAGATTGAGAGGAGGTCACCTAGATGTGTTTAAAATATTAAATGGTTATGAAAATATTGATAGACATATTTTTTTCTCAGTTAAGAAAGATAGAAGGACTAGAGGACATAACGTTATACACTCTGTATTAGTAAAGGAGCAGTGTAGATTACATATAACCAAGTTCTCATTTGCACAAAGGAATCTAAATGAATGGAGCTGATTATCTGCTGATTGTGTTGGTGCTATTAGCGTGAATATGTTTAAAAATAAAATCGACACATACCTCAGAAGAGCGGGATACACGTATATAAAAAGGGTTGAACTCTCGATAAGCCTAAAGGCTTCATTGTCCACCTGCCATCTAAAGTTAATTCTCTGGATGGCAATCTTGTTAAATCTTGTTAAACACTATGCTAAGTTTAGCAGGTACATACAAAGTGAGTATCTGATTTGTTTACGTAAGTACCTTTGATTTGATAGACACACACTCGTTAATAGTTATGTGTGTGTGTGTGTGTGTGTGTGTGTGTGTGTGTGTGTGTGTGTGTGTGTGTGTGTGTGTGTGTAACATGACGTAAGAATGTTACCTGTTGTTGAAATCTACAGCAAAGCCGGTTATGATTTTGTTTGACAATGTCGCTTCAACAACCCCAGTGCCGTCCAATTCGGTCACGAAAACCTTCCTTGCCTTGGCATCTGAGATTAACACGTTGCTTTTTTCTGGGTCAACAGCCAGCCCCCATATAGCTCCCGCTGCAGAGAAAACAAGAGAAAGATAACATCATGTTATTCATGTTATTCATCCTTTTCACTTTTACAGCCATGCTATTGTCACCGACCATGTTTATCAATCACACGCATCCTATTCATCCTGTTCATCCTATTAATCCTATTCATACTTCTTGGGTGATCATCTTCAAACTTGGAATCACATACCTTTATCTATTTCTTAAATAATATCAACAGCAATGATCATTTGTCACCTGGAATTCACCGCAAAAAATTGTGTTACAAACAACTGAAATGTATAATGGCAAAACGCAATATAGCCATGTGGTTAATTTTTAATAAAACTCACTTTTGTGTTTAATCATCGAATTATAAATAAAATTAGAGTATCAAGTTGGAATATATTAAGAATTCAAAGTCAAACAGAATGGTAGCTAAAACTGAATTCTTTCGCTGATTTTCAGCACAATTTTGGGCCTGTCCATGAGCAAGATTTATCTGATAGTTTGGGTAAACATACATTTTTAGCAAGGTTGATGAAAACGAGCACCACGAATATGATGTCACTGCCCAGAAAAAAATCACAACGCAAGTAGAGCATCTAGTTCAAATCATAGACAATACGGCAAACCAATTCTGAGACGATAGTCCTGAACTTCTCTCATTTTAACAGATGAATATGTGGTAAACACTGTAAGTAAGGCCGAACCACTGGAGAAAGATCAGAAAGCAGCTACCACAGGTCAATGATATTTGACTGCCTATGTGCAATCGCATTGACCCTATTGAAAAGTCCTACATCACAGTCCTGATCAAACCAGGCGAGAAAGGAGTCAACGCTTAAGAATGATGCGGCCCTCTTCTCTCGGTTATACATTGTTGTACATAAAAAGGAAGCCGAACTACGAAAGAGTTGACGTCGTCTAAGAATGTACGATACATGTCACGCCAGCAGCGTCAAACTAATAATGAGAGAGAAGAGTTCTAAAAGCAACGCTTTTCTGTCGCTTCACCATCATATTTTACGACAAGATTAGCAGTCTGGGCTCGCTGATGAGGCGATGACATAGTTATTATATCAAAGGTAAAACATGTGTTAAAAATGAAGATTGGTGTAGCCTTTAAAACGTGATAGACGTGAACAGTACAGTGTACATATGGTTAGAATTCAAAGAGACAACAAATAAAATAACAAAGAAAGGATTTGGCTTCAGTCACAGAAACATTTGCCAGTTTCCATCAGTTATAGCAACGGAGTATAAGTGAAGGCGGCTAGCTCGCTCGTATAGAGTATATGAAGAACACCTCAAGTAACGAGATGCCAGACGTATACACGGAAAAGAATAGAATATTGAAGAAGGCAATATGAATTCACAAAGGAAAAGAGCTTGAGGAAACGACATAACATACGGAATAGGGTTTCAAGATAAAACAATGAGCATAACCGGTTAATAACTTAATAACAAGCCTCGTAAACACCTCAGCAAAGGATAGTGACTAAAACCTGAAAAAAGGATCCAGGTGATGTTTTAATATAGGGAAATCTACTTCCAGAAACATTTAAATACAAATTGGTCAAGACTAGAGGAAGCAATCGACAGCATTTCAAATTACACACTTGAACAAGTTGCACCTGCATTTTGTATTTTGTATTTTTTTTTTGTCAGCATATATTATCATAGAACATGTTATAACAATTAGACAGTCAGATACCACTCAACTTGCCTGCATTGTAGATATCCATCGTGCTGGAGCCCGCGAGTGTCGCCCGTCTGACAATGCCATTCCAATTATCAGTCCAGTACACGAAGGCATGTACTTCGTCCACAACGACATGTTGCATAGTACCTACAATCATACAAGATACTCTGTCAAGTTAATAGCAGTCAACACCAATTAGCGTAGTCTTTCTAACAACAAATGTTGCAGCAACAGATGTGTGCTATGAGAAGGAAACGAACCGTTGTCCAGAAACGTAATAACACAGCATGTGATTCGTATGCTCTGACATGGCAGTAACCAGCATTGGTGTCAACAACGTTGTCAAATAGAGTTTTTTGACTCTGTAAGATGGTTAAATCCTGTGATGTTATTATAATCCAGAAAGGTGCATAAGGTGGTTATCATATACTTGTTTTATTGGACAATTGCAACACATTGTTTTGAAGATCAATCAACTTTTTCTCAGACTGCCTTTTTAATAAAAAATGTGCTGATGATCTGTTGAATCGTTTCGTGCCATTAGAGAAAGTTGTAAAATATGCCAAAATAAATACTAAACAGCATTTCATTTCATTTTTGTGTGTGTTGATATGCATATTAGGGCAAACTTGACACTTTATTATCCTTCCAGCTGGAAACCTAATCCATACATTACGAACTCCCACGTGCATGTATGGCGCCATCCACGTTGTGAAAAAATATAGCCTCACCCGAGCGAGGAACGCCCTTAGGAGTCTGTATTGGGAAAATGTGAACCCCCCGTTGTGAAAAGCTGGCTATGGGCGTGCAGAGTTCTTCCACTTTTCGCAATGGCAAATTAGGAAATATTATACCTATAGTTCATTTGCTGCTACCAATTTACAGGCGTTGAACATGCGGGAATGCAACAAAATGGGCAGACAGAAAGTTGTTGAATATTCTTCAGAATTAACGTCGTCTTCCCCGTTGTTTCTGTCGCATGTTTCAGCAATGATTTTGGCAATGATTAGCGCTTCAGCTAGCAGGCACTGAATTCTGAATAACTGTCAAGACACGCTACCTTTATTCAGTTTGTCTTCTTCATTATATGTCTTAACTATTTCCATGTAATATTTAATGTAATAAAATGTGCAGATATGCAACAAAATGGGCAGAATGTTGTTGAATCCTCTTTAGATTTCACATCGTTAGCTTCGTTTTATATATTTTATGCTTCTTTCCAGACTGCAATAACCTATAACACATGCAATTCTTTCAAATGTTGGTAAGCTGTATAACCCTACATGGAATCACCAATCATGTACTCCAAGCAACATTAGATCAGTGCCAAACAAATTGTTCTTTTAACTTGTTACTTACGTCCACAGTCGCCGATGAGTAGTTTTGGCGGTCCATATTTTCGAGGTGTTGAAGATGGTATCGGTTCCATCACGAAGATAGCTGACTTAGTAGCTAAAATTAGTGATCCCCGACTGAAGATACCAGCAGCTGCTATAGAAAGAAACAATTGCAATAGTTCGTAGCATGTCATTTTCGCGAGTTGTTTTCAGAGATATGTTTACTTCAATAGAATATCCCAAGAGAAAACCAGTGGGTCATGTCATGGTAATTGTAGCCGATGATGCAGTACGTTAATGTTGTGTATACATTACTGAGCATATTGTTTTTATTTACTTTGATAA
>CM034544.1:55303766-55306266 GCA_020002185.1 Paraescarpia echinospica | reverse complement strand
CAAGGAGGGAACAACTGGGATAGTTCAGAAGTACAGACATCTAGTAAGGAAGCTAAAGAAGACAAGAGTGGAACAGGTTGTTCTCTCAGGAATTTTGCCAGTAATGGGAGGAAGGGGGGCATCATACAGAAACTGTAAGAGGATGGCGATCAACGCACTAGTTGAGCAGATGTGTGAAGAAGAGGGCGTGGGATTCATAGATTTATGGGGGTACTTTGTTGGGAGAGAAGATATGTACATGAGAGATGGCCTCCATCTAAGTGGAAAGGGGACAGCAGTATTCTCAGAGAATCTGCTGAGATCTGTTGACAATGGGACAGGTTGCATCTATTTAAACTAAATTCGCAGGGGGACTCGCAGAGAAGCCTGAAACTGGAGGCATAGATAAAGACAGCAAAAATAATTAAGCAAAGAACAGTCTGGAAAACTTTTCTGAAGCTGGATATAAATGTGTTTGTTTAAATGCAAGGTGTATAGTAAAAAAAATGAACTAAACATTATGGTAGAAGATATTGATCCTCACATAATAGGTATAACCGAATCATGGGCAACCACCGATGTATCAGATGCCGAATTGGGACTGACAGGATATGTAATGTTTAGGAAAGATAGAATAGGAAGAAGGGGAGGTGGAGTTATTTTATATATTAAAGAATCTATCCAGGCTTATGAAATAAAATTAGACAGAGAAGCAGATTGCGAAGAAGCTGTTTGGTGTAACATAGTTACAGGAAACTCAACGTTAACGGTTGGATTAGTTTATCGAAGTCCAAACATAAGCATAGAAGAGAATGAAAAAATACAAAACGCTATAAGGGAAGTGAGCAAACGGGACTGTGTTATTATGGGGGATTTCAACCATGGGCATATAAAATGGAAATCTCTACAGAGTATGGGTAGTGAGGACCACAAGTTTTTAGTTTTAGTACAAGATAGTTTCCTTTCTCAACATGTGCTAGAACCAACCAGGGGAGAGAATGTGTTAGACATAGTTTTGTCCTCACAGAATAAATTAGTTGACAATGTCATGGTATGTGAGCCACTGGGGAATAGTGATCACAACCAGATACATTTTACCATCAAAGTAAAATCAGAAAGGAATAGTAAAAAGCAGTACAGGAGAAATTTCCACAAAGAAAAATATAACGACATAAGGAAATATTTAGCAAAGATAGACTGGAATAACACACTGAAGAATAAGACAGCAACAGAATGCTGGAATATCTTAAAGAGTGAAATTGAATGCATCATCGTCAAATTTGTTCCCTTAAAAAACACGGGAAACGGTCCAAAAAGAAACACTTATCGAAAGAAGCCATTAGAAAAATTAAGTATAAACAAATGATGTGGAAGTCATATAGATGTACTGGAAATGATGAAGACTACAACATTTATAAAGAAGCACTAAACCAAGCTACAGCTGAAATTAGAAATTCAAAGAGAAGCTATGAACAAAAATTAGTTAGTAATATAAACATGACAGCAAGAGTTTTTATGCGTATATTCGAAGCAAACAGAAAGTTCAGGATAAGGTCGGTCCTCTAGAAGATAGTGCTGGAAATATAATATCAGAAGGATTCTTAATGGCAGAAGACCTGAATGAGTATTTTAGTTCAGTGTTTACCAGAGAAGACACTAGTTCACTGCCAGTACCAGAGGCTAAGTTCAAGGGGGCAGAATCAGACTATTTAAGACAGTTAATTGTAACCCCAGAAATGGTAGCTAAGAAAATCAGGGCTATGAAGGATAATAAATCACCTGGAGTGGATGGTATTCCCCCCAAACTACTATTGGAAATTGTAGAACAAATTAGCATACCGCTTGCAACAGTTTTCAACTTGTCATTAGAAGAGGGAGTGGTTCCTTTAGAATGGAGAGAAGCAAACATTATACCGTTATTCAAAAAAGGTTCGAGAAACAAGTCAAATAATTATAGACCAGTTAGTTTAACATCGGTGATTTGTAAATTATTAGAAAGACTAATTAAAGATCCCATGGTGGATTTTCTTGTGAAACATAACTTGATAAACCCATCTCAACATGGATTTATAAAAGCGAGGTCATGCTTAACAAATATGTTATGTTTTTTGGAAGATATCACTAACTGGTTAGATGATGGATCACCAGTAGATATCATCTACTTAGATTTTCAAAAAGCTTTCGACAAAGTACCACATCAGAGATTACTGTTTAAACTAAAGGCCCATGGCATAGAAAATAGTATAATTAACTGGATATGAAAATGGCTGATTGACAGAAGACAGCGGGTAGTTGTTGATGGGGGGGCTTCAAACTGGAAATCAGTTTTGAGTGGGGTTCCACAGGGATCAGTACTGGGACCTATATTATTCTTAATATATATAAACGATTTGGACGATGATATAGCTGGCAAAGTGTTGAAATTTGCAGATGATACAAAAGTGTTTAGAAGGATTAAAAGTGATGGAGATAGACAGCATTTACAGGATGATCTTGACAGGTTGATCAAATGGTCTGAAAA
>CM034544.1:55285597-55302766 GCA_020002185.1 Paraescarpia echinospica | reverse complement strand
CTCCCTCGCTCTCTCTCTCTTTCCCTCTCACTCTCTTTCTCCCTCTCTCTTCCTATCTCCCCCCCTCTCTCTCCCCTCTGTAACAATAACAATAAGTCTAAACACAAAAAAATGTAATGTTCCAACCAACTTGTGGTACAAATGATATAATTAATAGCAATGCAATGCCGTGACTCCGGATGGAGAATGGAATCAGATGGTTCCGCAATTAGGATGGGTAGATATTTGCGCAGCCAAAATTATATAAAATAAGCCATTATATATTATAATATATTATATTGTATTATAGTATTCTATTATAATACGTTTTATTGTAATGTATTACATTAATTCTGATTTTAGAATACATACCCCTATACCGCCGTGGATACCCGTAGAAATGACGATTGTATTACATGTAGGCATACCGGGAGTGTTACCGGTGGAAACACCAGACGTGTTACCCGTGGACACACCAGGAGTGTTACCCGTGGACACATCGGGAGTTATCCATGGACACACCTGGAGTGTTACCCGTGCATATACACCGGTACTGTCACACGTGGACATATCACGACTGTTAACCGTAAGAATTATGGGAGTGTTAAAAGTAGACACACCGGGAGTGTTACCCGTAGAAATACCGGAAGTGTTACACGTTGACACATCGGGAGTGTTACACGATGTTATCGATTGTAATATATGGTTGTACATGATTGGTTTCAGATTTCGGTTGGAACATTACTTCTGTGTTCTTTAGACTGATAGTTATTATACATCGACGGGCTGCTTTTCCAAAACAATTAATAATTGCCTTTACGTCAGCGATTCAATGAGCAGTCAGCGCTCATATATCAACAAATAGATGATATCGCACAAGCATCTCTAAAATCGTGCTCTGGGCAATCACAGACTGTAGATTAAATATATTTCGCACCACATCTGAGAGAGAGCGAGAGAGAGAGAGAGAGAGAGAGAGAGAGAGAGAGAGAGAGAGACAGGCAGACAGACAGACAGACAGACAGACAGACAGACAGACAGACAGACAGACAGACAAACATGCAGACAGACAGACAGGCAGATAGGCACACAGATAGGCAGTCAGACAGACAGACAGAAAGACAGACAGATAGAAAGATAGAAAGGCAGATATAAAAAGAGATATAGAGAGACATAGAGGCGCATACAGAGACACCAATGCCGATGTATATTATTTTCACTAATTACTTTTCAAGGAGGGTAGACCTTGTTGTCTCCAAAATCATTGAAAACATGTATAGATTTCCTACTTAAGCTGTAAGATGTATGTTTCATATGTTATCATTAATTAATTCTCGAGAACGATTACCATTGTCACATTATATTATAATATACTATATTGTATTATTGTATTGTATTACATAACATTGTATTGTAATGTAATATATTAATTCAAATTATAGACTACATACCCCAATACAGCCGTGGACACCAGCAGAAATACCGGTAATGTTACTCGTGGACACACCGGGAGTGTTAACAGTGGACACACCGGGAGTGTTAACAGTGGACACACCGGGAGTGTTACCCGTGGACACACCGGGAGTGTTACCCGTGGACACACCGGGAGTGTTAACAGTGGACACACCGGGTGTGTTACCCGTGGACACACCGGGAGTGTTACCCGTGGACACACCGGGAGTGTTACACGTGGACACACCGGGAGTGTTACCCATGGACACACCGGGAGTGTTACCCGTGGACACACCGGGAGTGTTACACGTGGACACACCGGAAGTGTTACACGTGGACACACCGGGAGTGTTACCCGTGGACACACCGGGAGTGTTACACGTGGACACACCGGGAGTGTTACCCGTGGACACACCGGGAGTGTTACCCGTGGACACACCGGGAGTGTTACCTATGGACACATCGGGAGTGTTACCCGTGGACAGACCGGGAGTGTTACCCGTGGACACACCGGGAGTGTTACACGTGGACACACCGGAAGTGTTACCTATGGACACACCGGGAGTGTTACCCGTGGACACACCGGGAGTGTTACACGTGGACACACCGGGAGTGTTACCTATGGACACACCGGGAGTGTTACCCGTGGACAAACCGGGAGTGTTACCCGTGGACACACCGGGAGTGTTACCCGTGGACACACCGGGAGTGTTACACGTGGACACACCGGAAGTGTTACCCAAGACGTTATCTATTGTAACGTTGTATATGATTTATACCACACGTTGGTTGGAACATTACTTTTATGGGTTTTAGACTGATTGTTATTACAAATTGACGGGCTGATTTATGAAAAGAGTTAGTAATTGTCTTTACGTCATCGATTCAAAGTGCAGTAAGCGCACATACATCACCAAATAGGTGATATCGCACAAGAAGTTCTAAAATCGTGCTCTGGGCTTTCACAAGCTATAGATTAAATATATTTCGCCTCACACATCAGAGATAACGATATATAGAGAGGGCGGAAGAGAGAGATATAGAGAGACAGAGTGAGAGGGATAGAGAGAGAGAGAGAGAGAGAGAGAGAGAGAGAGAGAGAGAGAGAGAGAGAGAGAGAGAGAGAGTACGAGAGAGAGAGAGAGAGCTAGAAAGAGAGAGAGAGAGAGAGATGAAGAGAAGAGAGAAAGAGAGAGAGATATATAAAAAGAGAAAGAGAGGGAGAGAAGAGAGATAGACTGACAGAAAGAAAGAGAGGGAGAAAGAGAGAGAGAGAGAGAGAGAGAGACAGAGAAACAGAGAAACAGAGAAACAGAGAAACAGAGAAACAGAGAAACAGAGAAACAGAGAAACAGAGAAACAGAGTGCAAAGACAGGGATATGCCGACAGAGACACCAATGCCGAAGTAGGTTATATTCACTCACGACTCAAGAAGACATAATGCTTCTTCATTAGCTATGTCGCGGCACCGTCTTCATAACAACACAGTGCAATAATGAACATTCTGTTTGCTCTGCAATGTCTGTAATTTACACATTACAATGGATTGTAAAACACTGTCTTATGCGTAATTCCCTGAAGATAATTAATACAACAATTTAGAAAAAACAGTCTCTCTATAACTTTTAAATTCCTGCGTCTGTCTAAAATTAACTCTTAATGTAGTCGTCCCATCTCAGCTGTGGATTCCCTTTCTCAATCTCAATTTTTGGACACACTCATTTATTCCCACAAACTTGCACCTTCTGCTGTTGTTGCCGCTTTAATACTTCAAACCCTCTTGTAACCGGTGCCGCAATACGCAATTAATTTTAAAGGTGACATGAATAGTTTGAAATAAAAGCTAAAGTAAATAGAAAATATATATAAAATAAGATAATCATGTAGTCCAAAAAAATATAAGACTTGTTTTCATAAAATCACCCACATAAGAATGCTTCCTCACACACCACCTCTGAAATTTTGCTTTCTGGAGTTTCCGTGAGTATGACGTCAATCAGGTACTAATTAAGTATTAATTATGTTTAACATCTGCACCGATCAGCGGCCATACATTCTCCATGATAACGCCGTATTCGCATACAATTTCAAACAAACACCTCATATATTATCGAAAACGCTCAACGCGACGTCGGTCGCTAAGAACGTCCACGCCTCAATACAATTGCACTACCGTGACTCCGGATGAAAAATGGAGTCACAAGGTTCTTTAATAAGGATGGTTAGACCTTTGTGCCCCCAAAATGAATCAAACGATGTATAGATTTCCTACTTAATATGTAAGATGTATATTTAATATATTATCATTAATGAATTCCCGTGAACGATTACCATTGTCACATTATATTACAATATACTACATTGTATTATCGTATTGTATTACATAACATTGTATTAATTCATATTTTAGACTACATACCCCAATACCGCCGTGGACACCCGCAGAAATACCGGTAGTGTTACTCGTGGACACACCGGGAGTGTTACTCGTTGACCCATACGGAGTGTTACCCAAGACGTTATCTATTGTATCGTTGTATATGATTTGTACCACAAGTTGGTTGGAACATTACTTTTGTGGACTTTAGACTGATTGTTATTACAAATTGACGGGCTGATTGATCAAAACAGTTAGTAATTGTCTTTACGTCATCGATTCAGTGTGCAGTAAGCGCACATATATCACCAAATAGGTGATATCGCACAAGAAGTTCTAAAATCGTGATCTAGGCTTTCACAAGCTGTAGATTAAACGTATTTCGCATCACACCTCAGAGAAAACGAGATATAGAGCGTGTGGAAGAGAGAGAGAGAGAGAGACAGAGTGAGAGAGAGAGAGAGAGAGAGAGAGAGAGAGAGAGAGAGAGAGAGAGAGAGAGAGAGAGAGAGAGAGAGAGAGAGAGAGAGAGAGAGAGAGAGAGAGAGAGAGAGAGAGAGAGAGAGAGAGAGAGAGAGAGAGAGAAAGAGAGAGACAGGGAGAGAGGGCGAGAGGGAGAGAGGTAGAGGGAGTGACAGAGAGAGAGAGAGAGAGAGAGAGAGAGAGAGAGAGAGAGAGAGAGAGAGAGAGAGAGAGAGAAACAGAGAAACAGAGAAACAGAGAAACAGGGTGCAGAGACAGGGATACGCCGACAGAGACACCAATGCCGAAGTAGGTTATATTCACTCACGACTCAAGAAGACATAATGCTTCTTCATTAGCTATGTCGCGGCACCGTCTTCATAACAACACAGTGCAATAATGAACATTCTGTTTGCTCTGCAATGTCTGTAATTTACACATTACAATGGATTGTAAAACACTGTCTTATGCGTAATTCCCTGAAGATAATTAATACAACAATTTAGAAAAAACAGTCTCTCTATAACTTTTAACTTCCTGCGTCTGTCTAAAATTAACTCTTAATGTAGTCGTCCCATCTCAGCTGTGGATTCCCTTTCTCAATCTAAATTTTTGGACACACTCATTTATTCCCACAAACTTGCACCTTCTGCTGTTGTTGCCGCTTTAATACTTCAAACCCTGTTGTACCCGGTGCCGCAATACGCAATTAATTTTAAAGGTGACATGAATAGTTTGAAATAAAAGCTAAAGTAAATAGAAAATATATATAAAATAAGATAATCATGTAGTCCAAAAAAAATATAAGACTTGTTTTCATAAAATCACCCACATAAGAATGCTTCCTCACACACCACCTCTGAAATTTTGCTTTCTGGAGTTTCCGTGAGTATGACGTCAATCAGGTACTAATTATGTATTAATTATGTTTAACATCTGCACCGATCAGCGGCCATACATTCTCCATGATAACGCCGTATTCGCATACAATTTCAAACAAACACCTCATATATTATCGAAAACGCTCAACGCGACGTCGGTCGCTAAGAACGTCCACGCCTCAATACAATTGCACTACCGTGACTCCGGATGAAAAATGGAGTCACAAGGTTCTTTAATAAGGATGGTTAGACCTTTGTGCCCCCAAAATGAATCAAACGATGTATAGATTTCCTACTTAATATGTAAGATGTATATTTAATATATTATCATTAATGAATTCCCGTGAACGATTACCATTGTCACATTATATTACAATATACTACATTGTATTATCGTATTGTATTACATAACATTGTATTAATTCATATTTTAGACTACATACCCCAATACCGCCGTGGACACCCGCAGAAATACCGGTAGTGTTACACGTGGACACACCGGGAGTGTTACTCGTTGACCCATACGGAGTGTTACCCAAGACGTTATCTATTGTATCGTTGTATATGATTTGTACCACAAGTTGGTTGGAACATTACTTTTGTGGACTTTAGACTGATTGTTATTACAAATTGACGGGCTGATTGATCAAAACAGTTAGTAATTGTCTTTACGTCATCGATTCAGTGTGCAGTAAGCGCACATACATCACCAAATAGGTGATATCGCACAAGAAGTTCTAAAATCGTGATCTAGGCTTTCACAAGCTGTAGATTAAACGTATTTTGCCTCACACCTCAGAGAAAACGAGATATAGAGCGTGTGTAAGAGAGAGATAGAGAGAGACAGAGTGAGAGGGAGAGAGAGAGAGGGGGGGAGAGGGGGGGAGAGGGAGAGAGAGAGAGAGAGAGAGAGAGAGAGGGAGAGAGGGAGAGAGAGGAAGAGAGAGATACAGAGTGAGAGGGAGAGACAGAGAGTGAGAGGGAGAGAGGGAGAGAGAGGGAGAGAGTGAGAGAGGGAGAGAGGGAGAGAGAGTGGGGGAGGGAGAGACAGAGAGAGAGACAGACAAACAGACAGACAGACAGACAGACATAAAGACAGATACACACACACACACACACACACACACACACACACACACACACACACACACACACACACACACACACACACACACACACACACACACACACACACACACACACACAGAGAGAGACAGACAGACAGACAGACATAGAGAGACTGAGACAGAGAGAGACCTACAGAGACACACAGACAGAGACACCAATGCTGATGTAGCCTATGATCACTCACAACTCATAAAATAATGCTTCTTTATTAGCTAAGTGGCGGTTCCGTTTTGAACAACGAAGTGCAATGATGAACACTTCATTTGCTTTGCAATGTCTGTCATTTGCGCATGACAATGAACAGTAAAAATGACCGCCTTTTGCGTAATGCCCTGAAGACAATTAATACAATAATTTAAAAAAACAGTCTCTCTCAACAACTTTTATCTTTCTGCGACTATCCAAAATTAACCCTTAACATAGTCGTTGAATTCTCCAAAGCTTTAATTCTCCAAACCCGCTTGTAACCGGCGCCGCAACACGACCTCTCAATCCGAATCCCCCATCAGGTACTAACTAATTATTAATTATGTTTAACATCTGCACCGTTAAGCGGCGATATATTATCCATGATAACACAGTATTCGCATACAATTTAAAACAAAGACCTCATATAATATTGAAAACGCTCAACGCGATGTCGGTAACTAAGAACAACCTGGACATAATATAATTGCTATGCGGTGACTCCGGGTGGAGAATGAAATCAGACGGTTCCTTAATATGGATGGGTAGTCCTTTACGCCGCCAAAATCTAAAATAAGTCATTGTCGCATTATATTATAATATATTATATTGTATTTTAATATTCTATTATAATACATTATATTGTAAGTAATGTATTATATTAATTCCGATTTTAGATTACATACCCCTATACCGCCGTGGACACCCGTAGAAATACCGATAATGTTACCGGTGGACACACCGGGAGTGTTACCGGTGGACACACCTGGAGTGTTACCCGTGGACACACCAGGAGTGTTACCCGTGGAGATACCGGGAGTGTCATCCGTGGGCACACCTGGAGTGTTACCCATGCATATTACCCGGGAGTGTTACCCGTGGACACATCGAGAAGGTTACCCGTAGAAATACCGGAAGTGTTACCCGTGTATTGTATTACATTACATTGTTTTGTAATGTAATGTATTATATTAATTCTGATTTTAGACTACATACACCCATACTGCCGTGGATACCAGTAGAAATATTGGGAGTGTTACCCGTGTACACACCGGTAGTGTTACCCGTGGACACACCGGGAATGTTACCCGTGGATACACCGGGAGTGTTACCCGTGGAAACACCGGGAGTATTAAAGGTGGACACATCGGGAGGGTTACCGGTATAAATACCGGGAGTGTTACCCGTGGATGTACCGAGAGGGTTACTCGTGACCACACCGGGAGTGTTACCCGTGGACATACTGGGAGTGTTACCGGTGGACACACTGGGAGTGTTTCCTGTGGACACACCAGGAGTGTTACTTGTAGACACCCGGGGAGTGTCACCCGTGGACACACCGGAAGTGTCACCCGTGAACACACCGGGAGTGTTACCCGTGGATATACCGGGAGTGTTACCCGTGGACACACCGAGAGTGTTTTCCGTAGAAATACCTGGAGTGTTACGCGTCGACACACTGGGAATATTACCCGTGGACACACCGGGAGTTTTAACCGTGGACACACCGGGGTTGTTACCCGTGGATACACCGGGAGTGTTACCCATACAAAATTCCGGGAGTGTTACCCGTGGATACACCTGGTGTGATACCCGTAGAAATACCGGGAATGTTATACGTGGACACATCGGGTGTGTTACCCACGGCGTTATCAATTGTTATATTGTTGTACATGATTGGCTTCAGTCGTTGGTTGGAACATTACTTCGATGTTCTTTAGATTGATTGTTATTACAAATCGTCGGGTTACTTTACTAAAACAGTTAGTTAGTAATTGCCTTGATGCCAATGTTACATTATTTTGTAATATATTATTATATTGCATTATCGTATTGTATTACATTACATTGTATTGTAGAAATACAGGGAGTGTTACCCATAGACTCACCGGGAGTGTTACCCGTGCACACAGCGGGAGTGTTACCCGTGGATACACCGGGAGTGTTACCCGTGGACACACCGGGAATGTTACCCGTAGACACATCGGGAGCGTCACCCATGGACACACTGGGAGTGTTACCCGTGGACACAACGGGTTTGTTAACCGTGGACACACCAGAAGTGTTACCCTTTGATACACCGAGAGTGAAACTCGTGGACATAATGGGAGTGTTACCAAGGAAACACTCCGGGAATCTTACCCGTGGATATACCGGGAGTGTTACTCGTGAAAATACCGGGAGTTTTACCCGTGGACAGACCGGGAGGGTTTCCCGTAGAAATACCGGGAGTGTTACCCGTTGACACATCGGGTGTGTTACCAACGGCGTTATCAATTCTAATATATTGTTGTACATGACTGGTTCCATACGTTGGTTGGAACATTACTTCTGTGTTCTTTAGACTGATTGTTATTACAATCGACGGGCTACTTTACCAAAACAGTTAGTGTGTAATTGCCTTCATCGATTCAATGGTGGAATTCCTTGTAAAACAGAAATTAATAAATTAATATCAACATGGGTTCCTAAAAGATAGGTATTGTCTAACCAATCTCTTATCATTTTAGAAGAAATTACAAAGAGAGTTGATGATGTGTCACCATTGGGTGTTGTCTACTTAGATTTTCAGAAAGCGTTTCATAAAGTGCCACATCAAAGATTGTTAATTAAACTAATAGCCCATGGTATAGGGGATGGTGTGATCAGTTGGATTCATACATGGTTGACAGACAGAAGACAGCGGAGAGTAATTGTAGAGGAGGAGATTTCAAACTGGAAACCAGTTTCGAGTAGATTGCAACAGGGGTCGGTTATGGAACTTTTATTATTCTTGATATATATATATATATATATATATAAATGATTTGCATGATCAAACAAAATACTGACATTCGCAAACGATACAAAAATGTTCAGAACAGTTAAACCAGATGCAAATAAACACACTTTACAGGATGATCTAGCCAAATTGGTCATATGATCTGATAAATGGCAAATGGTATTAAATTTTGGGAAGTGTAAATGTATCCACATAGGACATGGAAATGTGAACAAAGAATACATAATGTGGATACTAATATTAGGTAAAATTGTAAAAGAAAATGACTTAGGAGTAACAGTTAGTGCTGACATGAACGATTCGGAGCAGTGTGGAATAGCTGCTTCAAAAAGTAACCAAATAATATGGCTAATTAGAAGAAATATCACATATCTGGAGAAACAGCTAATTGTACCACTGTACAATGCAATAGTTAGGCCACATTTGGAATATTGTATACAAGCATGGAGGCCATATCGTAAGAAGGACATAGATAAGCTAGAAAGAGTGCAACGAAGAGCAACTAAGCTGATTCCTGAACTGAAAGATCTTGGTTATGAAAAACGCCTGTCAGAATGTGGGTTGACAAAACTAGAGACGAGGAGACTAAGAGGAGACCAAATAGAAGTATTTAATATATTGAATTGTTATGGGGACATTGATGCAAATATTTTCTTCAAATTGAAAGAAGGCAGTATAACCAGAGGGCACAATGCAGCACTAGTCAAGGAACAGTGTAGGTTAGATATGAGAAAGTACTCATTCTCTTAGAGAAGAGTAAATGACTGGAACAAATTATCTGATGATTATGTTAATGCTAGCAGTGTGAATATGTTCAAAAATTAAATTGACAGCTATCTGGCAAGTGCGGGTTATACTTAGGTGGAACATGTTTTTCGATAAGCCAAAGGCTTCCGTGTCCGCATGCCGTCTGGACTCCAGACGGCATGCGGACAATGAAGCCGCCTTCAAATCTACGCAAGCACATCGACTCGAGGTAAGTTGAAATTGGTCTTCGACTTCGTTGCAACTTACACGCGAAAAATAGTTCTCGTAGCTATCCTATGATTTGTTTCCCAATCACTAAGCTATAGTCAGAAAATAAAACAGCATGCAGGTAATGTATTGAAACATTTACCTATTTATTATTATTAAATTATACACATAACACTTGTATTAAGTAGGCATACTATTTATTAACACACTCACACACACACACACACACACGCACACACACACACACACACACACACACACACACACACACACACACACTCACACACACACACACACACACACACACACACACACACACACACACACACACACTCACACACACACACACACACACCACACATACTAAAATAATGGTAACATGTTGTGTAACACACCGTAGACCTACAACAGAATAGTAACTAGCCACGGCATGCAGTTACGTTATTAGTAGAAGTAGCACCATCGACCCAATGTATTGACGTTCTTACTGTTCTCCATAGTGTCAACTATTGCATTTCCGGAGTAAGGAGTTGTATTTCCTATGACAGTAATAGCATGGTTGTCAATTAATAATTCCAACAACAACAACAATAGTGCCTCACACAAATTTTCTTAGTTGTTTATTTAACTAATAATATTAGGAAACCGATTGATATATATATATATATATATCTACATATATAATGTATTTATTTATTTTATATACGTATAGCTTACAGCTATTTTATATATACACATGCCTATATACCTACATACACAACTAATTATCTTACTTACTGCAAACCCATGAGAACTGGGCGAAGCGTTGTATTGGATGTCGCCGTAGTTGAAGATCGCGTAAGACGCGTCGTCGTTCGATATTAGCATTTGGCGAGCGGCAAATCCCAAAAAAGTGCTTTATTTAAAATTTTAAATGCCCCTCCTCCGACATACACCCAAATGTTATATGATTTGCTGAAGAGAACGCCAACGGACAGCGAACAAGATTATGCAGACGTTCCAAATATTGAGAGAATGTCGCAGTACAAAGAAGCAGCAATCAGCTAATGCACACACGCATTGGCAGCGACGGCAGATCACACCCAACCGTTTCTTGCTCTGGAAGAGAGAGGTGGCTCAGAGAAGCCGTCGCGTAGCATTGTCATGGTGTGCTCTGAAACTGAAAAAAATTTCAGAGGCTGCTGAAAACAACAGATGGAAAACTTCTACATGATGCTGGATTTTTACTGCAATTTCGACGGCCGTCCTGTGCAACTCTCCCGATCTGACGCTCTTTCCAGAATTGCGCGTCCGTGTATTCGACACCCCAGTTGACGACAATAATATCCATACGCTTGTTAAGATGGCATCGCCTTGTTTACTAAGATGAAGCTGTTTCATCTTGGAAAACGAGTCACCGAATCTGTTATTGGCACTCGCGTGAGAAAGCAGATGTCAACATATATCTTGTTCATGCATAAGTAGATGTCAGTACATCGCTGTGTTAGCATCATATGTGTTCGCACCATCGGATCGCATGTATCTACTCTTACGATGCGCCTGTAAGAGTTGACAAAGTGTCCAATGTGACGCTAGTCATAGCGCGTGTTACGTTGGACAATAAAGGCGGCTGCCATTTGCACGCAATCTAGCCAGTCTCAGATAAACGAAAATGGTCGGACGGTGGCCAGCGCACAATTGCAAGTCCGCATTACAGTCTCTGCGGATGAAGTGCACTACACGTCTGTGGTACTGTTTGTGTCGCTGACGGATTGACGATTGCTTAAAGTTTTCGTTTGGTCACCAAAGGCGTGAATTATGGTGAATTTTAATTGGTACAAAACTTGTGGTATGCCTACATAATTCAAACGCCACAACACTGTCAGTCAAAATGCAGTAATACTGACCATTTGCTATTTTGCCACTTTATTTTTCAATATATATCGATGTTTTTTCATAAGCATTCTTTTATAGTTATATAAGTTATCGTTAAGGCATTAGTGTAGTGTTCATTTAGCTGACATTTCTTTAAGTTGGCTAGGATTGTTTTATATTTATGGATATTTAAATGTATAATATCAATGGTGAACAAAAAGCAGTTTATTACCACACCATTTGAAGAAGTGGGTATATTAAACTTGATTAATAAACGTAATCCAATAGTTATGTTTGTTTGAATAAAATATGTCAAATATGAATACCATTACTAGTCTTGTTTATATATATAATATTAACATGTTCCCTGTCCATGTTTTCCAGATCTCTGTCACATGTGTGCTCAACCTTTGTACCGTACCAAACACTGATCTCTATACAGAGATCACTGATACCAAAAGATCGCTGCTGATACTCCCGCTAAGCGTGACGTACATATTCACGCACCACGTGTGACGCGTAAAACATGGCGCGTAATCGTCGTAACTTTTATATTTATTATCGCTCGTTTAGGAATAGCAAGATGGCTTCTCGTAGTTCACGTTTCTTCCCATCCATTATGTTGAGATCTACTATGTCGTCCTGTACGTCAGTGTGATTGCTAGATTTACAATTTGTTTTCGAATTTCACCGGTGGAGCTGTGGGACGAGGTTCATAGGTAGGTTAATATTTCAAAGAACTTAGTTGTAACGGCTGAATTTAATGTTTCTTTTAGAAGACAATAATGCTATCTACATATTGGTCGATGGATGTAATCAAACACTTTCACACTGAAATTACTGCACTTTGACAAATTAGGATTTGGATATTGACGGGTTTAACACCATTACGCAATTTTAATTTGTGTTATATGTCACCGCAAAGATAAAATGTAATGTCAAGATATGACATTGTACTTTCTGTAGGCATACATGCTTTGGAGTCTTTCGACGACAGATTAATAACATTACATTCGTATACTTAGTAGCACCAGTTTTAGCATCAACATAATAATAGTGTTAACAATTATTGCATAGGAGCCTAGTGCAGTTTGCATTGTATTTAATTTTATTATAAAACAAACGCTAATTTTCCAAAAGAATAAACAACGACCCTGTTCGTTAGCAAATGGAACAGACCTGCAGTCTGTAGTGTTCCCTGGTCGAAATTCAGTTTTCAAATGTCTTGTGTGTTTTACGCATCTGCAATAGACCACGTGTTTAGGTACGCTCCATGCTAACAACTGCATGTGCACTGTTTCAACAAACTGGACGAGACACAAACGTGTGTAAGTCAGCCTTGCGTTGACATATGGGGAAATGTAATTCGTGCATATATCATATATTCAGTCAACGAAAGACTCACTTCTGATTACAACTACGCTAATTACGTGGCAAAGCAATGGTCGCTATCATTCAGACGGTGACAGCTAAACAAGCTAACACGTTTTCGGTTTTAATAGTTTCGTAATGGTTGCCTAGCCCTAGCCCCACGCTCACGTAACTCTTTGTCAAGCTGACTCGGAGACCAGGCCCTTAGCCAGAAATAATTTGTTGCCAGTCTTGAATTTATCAAAAGTGTGCCTTTTATCACGCGAACGGCTTGCGTGGAAGCCATTTACGTCAATCACAACCATAATTGGCCAGTTTTGTTTCCAGTGAAAAAGCAGTGTCATTTGAGCCATTTATGTAATGGCTACTGATCTATATGATTCGTTTCACAACCAGTTGTGCCAAAGATAGTCATTAATGTGGGCCCTGAGACATAGAGCTATCAATTAGTCTATCGGCTTGCTGGCCCCCTCTAAATTCCATATGTCTTATCAGTTGTAATTATCCGTCTTGGCCAGTCATCTGCTAGTCTTAAAGACGGGCAGATGGGTCTCTGGGTAAGCTCCTACCGAAGAGAGTACACCCCTTAAAAGGAGACTGTATGTCCATAGTTTTACATTTATTAATTAATATAATGTTCTTAAGACTACGCTACCTATCATTTCACCTGCGCCATATTAACCAGATGAGTCGTTATCTCCCAACGTCGACAAAGGAACGTGTCGTCAACGCCATTATTACACCAAGGCTTGATTACTGCAATTCACTTCTATACGGCACTTCTGTCAACAACATCGCTCGACTGCAGAGAATGCACAACTCTGCTGCTAGGTTGATCCTACGCCGCCCACGGAGTGACAGCGCCATGCCTCTGTTGTGCATTCTTCACTGGTTGCCTGTAGTACACAGAATCGACTTTAAGCTATTAGTGTTTACATATAAAGATGTGCATGGCGATGCCCCGAAATATTTATGCGACCTTGTATGCCCATACAAACCAACAAGAGCCCTGCGCTCTACCAACAATAACATGTTAACGGTCCTGCGGACTCATGTCAAAGCTGGGGACAATTCGTTTGCGGTCGCCGCAGCGACTTTGTGGAACACTTTGCCTAATGACATTAAAACGTCTGATTGTCTCTCTACTTTCAAGGCACGCTTAGACTCATTTTTTTAGACTCTCGTTCTTGTCCAATGTGGCATAGTTTACTCTCTGCATTGATTTGTTTTATATCTCTTATGTATTAATTAACCTATTTATATATTTATTTTATACTTACATGTACATTAGCTCAGTTAAATGAATTGACAATGTCTTATTTCTACATAGAACTGTAGCTATGATCATTATTTTAATATATTTATTTAATTACTGTATTTATTCGTATTTTATTAATATTTAAATTTTCTTTTAGAAAATGCATGCTTATTTAGCCATCATTAATACCTCTATCTGGGTTCTACATGTTGTAAAGCGCCACGAACAATTTATAATTGGATCTGGCGCTATATTAAATAAAATATATTATTATTATTATGTTGTAGGTATATTGCCCATCAAATTGTGCTTAGTAAGCCCTAACAACGTGTGCAATTTGGAAGGTACAGCAAAGGAGTATGGTCTAAGTGAACACAAAAGCCAGTTTCAAAATAAGTGTTATGGGCAATACGACTGAGTCGGGCTGAGTTGATGTACAAAGGTTGCAACAATGTTCATCAATGTCCCATTTGTCCACGTTTAACACAGCAGATGTCCTGTTGCAAATTACTAGATCCAGTAATTACGGGTAAATGAACTGACAGTCTCCCTTTAATTACAGGTAGATGAACTGACAGTCTCCCTTTAAGCGGATGATAACTCAGTGTCACAATCACGCACTGAACACAGAATACATCGAAACTACAAATTTTAAATAGTCTACACAAACATTCGGCGGCACTGGAAGATGTGGTCTGCAGATATTAAGAACTCGTCGAATCCCTGACTTCCAGATTTGCAAAAAAAAGAACGTCACCTTGCCTGTATAACGTCATCCATTACCTATAAAACCGTATGACGTCAGTTCCCACTCTCGTCACATTTACTATCACAGTCACCCGTGTGGAATTTGCATACTTTTGGGTTGGTTTAAACAAATTCAAATCCGGACATAAAGCTCAGTTAACAATTGTATATTAAATGCATTTTAAAATTATATAAAATAATCATAATTTAAGTAGATAAAATTAATCAGATACTCGTTTTTCTACTCTGTCTCTTCAAATTGACCTACACAGTCTCTCTTCCTTCTTTCACTCACACATTACCCGACACACACACACACACACACACACACACACACACACACACACACACACACACACACACACACACACACACACACACACACACACACACACACACACACATATATATATATAGAGAGAGAGAGGTTGAAGAGAGAGAGAGAGAGAGAGAGAGAGAGAGAGACAGAGGCAGAGACAGACAGACAGAGACAGAGGGAAGAGAGACGTGTATCGGGTAATGCGGGAGAGACAGAGGGAAGAGCGCACACAAGTTATATATTAATATATTTCGCCTCACACTTCAGAGGGAGAGCGAGAGAGCGACACACACACACACACACACACACACACACACACACACACACACACACACACACACACACACACACACACACACACACACACACACACACACACACACACACACACACACACACACACACACACACACACACACACACACACACACACACACACATACACCCACATATATATATATATATATATATATATATATATACATATATGTGTCTCGCTCTCCCTCTGAAGTGTGAGGCGAAATATATTAATATATAACTTGTGAAAGCCCATAGCACGATTTTAGAGCTACTTGTACAATATTAGCTATTTGTTGATATATGTGCGCTTACTGCAAATAGAGTTGATGACACCAAGGCAATTACTAACTGTTTTGGTAAAGCCGCCTGTCGATTAGTAATAATAATCAGTCTAAAGAACACAGAAGTAATATTCCAAACAACAAATGAAACCTATCATGTACAACGATACATTACAATCGGTAACGTCGTGGGTAACCCTCCTATGTGTCCACTGGTAATATTCCCGGTATTTTTACGGGTAACCCTCCCGAGGTATCCACGGGTAACACTCCCGGTGTATCCACGGGCAACAATCACGGTGTGAACACAACAGGAGTGTTACCCGTGGACACAACGGGAGTGTTAACCGTGGACACAACGGGAGTGTTACCCGTGGACACACCGGGAGTGTTGCCCTTGAACACAACAGGAGTGTTAACCGTGAGCACAACAGGAGTGTTACCCGTGGGCACAACGGGAGTGTTAACCGTGGACACAACGGCAGTGTTACCCGTGGACACACCGGGAGTGTTGACCGTAAACACAACAGGAGTGTTAACCGTGGACACAACAGGAGTGTTACCCGTGAACACAACAGGAGTGTTAACCGTGGACACAACAGGAGTGTTACCCGTGATTACACCGGGACCGTTACACGTGGACACAACGGGAGTGTTACACGTGTACACATCCAGAGCTGTAGATTAAATATATTTCGCCTCACAACACAGGGAGAACGAGATATAGAGAAGGTGGAAGAGAGAGAGAGAGAGAGGGGGTGCAGAGAGAGAGAGAGAGGTAGAGAGAGAGAGAGGGTGGAAGAAAGAGAGAGAGAG
>CM034544.1:55273751-55284597 GCA_020002185.1 Paraescarpia echinospica | reverse complement strand
GGAGGGAGGGAGGGAGGGAGGGAGGGAGACGGACCGACAGGGGAGACAGAAACAGAGAGAGGGGGTGACGCCCGCACTTTCACATGTACTCTCGCGCACGAGAGATACTGGGGAGTAAATAATAAATAAAATAAATAAATAAAAATACTTATATAGCGCTCGATCAATTAAAATTGCTCTCGGGCGCTTTTCATACATGCACACGTATATAGTATTATTTTACATAAAAAGAAATGCTAACTAAGAAATAAATATGTAAAATATATAACATTATCTTAAATATATAGTTGCTAAAAAAATTAGAAAAGAGAGATAATTAAAAAAACGTTTAAATAAATATATATATTAAGACATTCTTAAAAAACTACTATAAATACATTTATTTATATAAGAAGAATAACCATAAATATGTTAAGAAACTAATAAAACAAAAATATATTTATCAATAGAATATCAACAGAAAGCACATACAATGTTCTCGTCGGTGAATTATAAAAACGCTTGTGTAAAAAGGTGAGTCTTCAAAAGTGTTTTAAACACTTGTAATGATGTTGCTGACCTGAGCGTAGGAGGCAAATTGTTCCATAGAACCGCCGAGCAAACCGCGAAACGGTGATCACCATGAGTAACAGTTTGTGAGGCCGGTACGAACAAAAGGCGAGGCTGCGAGGTAGATCGTAGAGTTCTGTTGATGGGACGGTAGCCAATTAACTCACTTATGTAGTCCGGCGCTAGACCATTCAAGGCACAATACGTAAACACTAGCACTTTGTAGGGCGGTCTCAAATTAACGTGTAGCTAGTGTAAACGCTGCAACACGGGCGTGATGTGTTCGTATTTCCTCGTGCGAGTAATTAGGCGGGCGGCACAGTTCTGCACCCTTTGTAGACGTTGCATCACTGTGTGTGGGAGACCATAAAGAAGTACATTCCCATAATCTAAACGGGATGTCACTAATGCGTGAACAAGTGTCTTGCATGATTCTTCCGTCAGGTGTGGCCGAATTCGCCCAATGTTTCTAATATTTGAGTAGCAGCTTTTCACAGTGTTGGCAATCTGCTGTTCCATTTTCAGGTTGCTATCAAGTAGCACACCCAAACTGCGCACGCACGATGATGGTTGAATTCGATAGCCGGCTACTGTAATGTACACGTTGGCAGGCAGACTGTCGCGTTTCTTCGTTGGAGAAAAAACGATCGCCTCGGATTTCTCTGTGTTAAGTTTTAGTTGGTTTCTAGTCAACCATGCAACCACTTCCGCAACACACAATTCCATCTTAGCCAGTGCCGCCACAACTAATTCATCTCGTTCAACCGTGAGGTACATTTGAATGTCGTCAGCATAACAGTGATGCTCCATGCCGTGTTTAGCAACACTATCTCCGATAGGTTTGGTGTATATGCAATACAAAGTAGGGCCCAACACCGACCCTTGGAGTAGAGACAGAAATAGGCGGGTCGGGCGGGCGGGCGGGCGGGCGGGCGTGCGGAGAATTAAAAGAAGCAAAAAGATGGAGAAAGAGTGTTGCTGGTGAGGACAAAGGGGGAAGTACGACAGGGTGAACAGAGCAACACGACTGAACCATCACCTGTATACAGGGAACTTGGAAGAGCAACAACCCTTAGTTGTTATACATCGCCAACATTATAACTACCAGAATCTATATCAACACAGTCACCGTCACGACTACAACATGGAACATCACCAGAGCCGTAACCACTGTCACGACTACAACATGGAACATCACCAGAGCCGTAACCACCGTCAGCGATCCACAGTCTATAGTGATGGCCTGCTCTCTCAGTAATCATGACATCAAATGTCACATTTAGATCACTTTTGAGAGTCATGTGATGGAAAACGGGTGTGGTGGGGTGGAGGATGGATGTGGTGAGGTGGAGGACGGGTGTGTAGGGGTGGAGGACGGGTGGGGAGGGGTGGAAGACGGGTGTGATGGGGTGGAGGACGGGTGTGGTGGGGTCTTGGACGGGTGGCGTGGGTTGTGGTGGAGGACGGGTGGGGTGGGGTGGGGTGGAGGACGAGTGTGGGGGGTGGAGGACAGGTGGGGAGGGGTGGAGGACGGGTGGGATGGGGTGGAGGACGGGTGTGGTGGGGTCTTGGACGGGTGGCGTGGGTTGTGGTGGAGGACGGGTGGAGTGGGGGTGGATGACGTGTGGTGCAGGGTGGGGTGGAGGACGGATGGTGTGGTGGATGTGTGGGGAAGGGTGGGGTGGTGGACGGGTGGGGTGGGGTGGAGGACGGGTGGGGTGGGGGGGTTGGGGTAGGGTGGGGTGGGGTGGGGTGGAGGACGGGTGGGTTGGCTTGGCGGACGTGTTGAGTAGTGGACGTGTTGAATGGCGAACGGATGGAGTAGCGATCTGGTGGGTCGGCGGACGGGAGGGATCAGGACGGGTGGGATAGGGTGGTGTATGGGATGGGATAGGGTGGTGGACGGGTTGGGTTGGGTGGGGTGGAGGACGGGTGTGGTGGGGTGGTGGACGGGTGGGTGGGGTGAGGTGGGGTGGGGTGGAGGACGGGTGGGATCGGGTGGCTTGGCGGAGTGGTTGAGTGGCGGATTGGTTGAGTGGTGGACGGGTGTGGTGGGGTGGAGGACGGATGGGTTGGCTTGGCGGACGGGTTGAGTAGTGGACGTGTTGAATGGCGAACGGATGGAGTAGCGGTCTGGTGGGTCGGTGGACGGGAGGGATCAGGCACTCGACATCAGACAATGGATGATATAGGAATGCAGGAATGAAAACGTAACGGAACGTAGGCAGCAAATATAAAAGATTAATATTCATCAAGTTGAATACATTACCACCCATAACGTCTGACTGCTACATGACAGTAGAGACTGATCGACAGACTGTTTCTGTCACAGCCACACACTATAATACAGGTATGCATCAGCCATGTACGCAATGGTAGTAGGCAGATATTAGTCGAAAGACACCGCTGCTGTAGTATAGACGACTCCCTGTGTGCATTCTTTTGGTAATCCGATCTGTCCGGACTCACTCCAATGTAATTCTTTTGGAAATCTTGGAGCGTCCAAAGGCGTCCGATCCTCCGTTCTCTGAGTCTGAATTGGTTTCGTGCGGAGAAATCACGTGACAAATGGATGCGTCCTATTCATTCGCCGGTTCCAGCTCCGTACGCAATCTACGCATCTGTCGTCTGCCGGATTGGGCAATAAAAGCAATACAACATGGTAAATGAGCAGTGAGTTGTTTTGATTGTGATAAATTGTTATATTTAAATTTCATCGTATCGTTCAGTAAGGCCTTTAGAAGATTATGTGTATTTGAATAAACTGCCACGTTCGCGTGACATAATGTATGTACCCATGACATGTTTACTTCGGTGGTACCACATGACGGCTACACTTGAGGGCCTGGTTTTAATTTTCGCAAAATGAATACTAAACGCGATTAGCACAAAATCGAGCCGAGGAAATACCTTTATTAGCTTTAAATCTGCTTTACCACAGTTTATGACATTTAGGAGAGAAACATATTAATCCATTATCGTTCATAAACCACTCCGGTTGCATTCTTTTGGGCTTCGGGGAAATAGATTATTCTTGCAGGGTGGGAGGAGAGTCAGTTCAACCTTGGACTTTGTGGTGAGCATCTCATTTTCTCCCACCATCTCTATAAGCATCTTGCCTCGCACAGCATCCACTGATGTCTCGCGAGCCTGACCGTACATGAGGCAGGTGAAGGCCTCCAAATCTGCCATCACCTCCGGCTTCACCGTCCAGTCATCACCAAGTTGCTTGAAAACGTTGTGATACTTGGGGTTCTTCTAGAGCCTTTGCCCTTGAAGACGCTGGTGCAGTCCTCGCCTGAGAACACGTAGAACCCGAGCAGCATCGTGCAGTACTTGTGCTCCTGTGACTTGGCCAGCTCCGTCACGTTGACTCTCTGGCGGTGCTTGCCCATGCCGGTGTCGAGGCAGATGGTGAGTCTGATGGAGTGCGAGTGGTGGAGCAGGGTGAAAAATATGTCACTATCAGGAGTTCTCACTACAGCCGACTTGTACCCTTGCTTGGCGGCATAGTGGAGCTAGAGAACAACACGGGTGTCAGTCTCCTCCTGGTCTGAGGACAACTCATCGACCTCGCGCGTAGTTACTTCACCATTGGATTAGTCCAGCTGATGTGCCTTCCTCTCCACGATGGCAACCGCTGCCCCGCACTTCTCGAGTCGCGAGGCCGCCGCCTTGCTGCTCCAGACCCGGAGCAGCAGGTGGCAGAGCTGTCGCTTGTTTTCTTCATTGGTTAGGAACAGCTTGACGTCGGCGGTCTTCCTGGTGGCCGGGCCATCGATGGTGTACTTCTGTGAGAAGCCACGGCGCAATTTCTCCTGTGCCTTGATAGAGTCTGCATGATAGCAGTCAGTGGAGAACATAAAGTTCTTTTTAGCAGCCATCTGGTCCAGCACCGGGAGGCAAATGTCACCACACGTCTGGGGCAGATTGGTGAGCACGTGCCAGAGAACCATGCCATCCTGGATGTGGATCGCATCTTTTGGGTAGGGCACCTCCTCGGAGGTGTCATCTAGCAAGAAGTGTAACATGGATGCCTTGTTCGTTTTGGCGAAGAATCCTTCGGGGTGCCGAGGCTGGGAGGAACAGGAGTGAGGGAGTACCGCATCAGTTCATCAAAGTCGAGAGGCTCATCCAGGAGCTGCGACTTGATAATAAGCATAAAGGCCAGGTTGCTCTGCTCGCGGTACTGGATGAGCTTTCCCTGTGTGGAGGTGAGCTTGACCGTCTTGTTTGAGGCCTCCATCGTCTTCAGCTTCTGCTTCTTGGTGGGTTCAAAGAAGGTCTCCTCAGATGACCAATTCTGGAAACGATCACTTATGAAGACCTGCTTGGTTTCCTTACCAACTGTGTCAGCTCGAAGAACATCGATCTCGACCTCCGGGGAAACAGGAACACCGGACGCGACGTTGTAGAGCCGGTCTTTGTCAGGGATGGCGAAGGGGTCGGTGAAGTTCTGGATAGCAATGGGTGTTCTTGATCTCAGCAGCCTCGAGCTCGCGATGCTTCCCTGCCTTTTGACACTCGGGGTCATTAATGAATCCACACATATCGAGCATCCTCTCAAAATACTGGGCATGAGCGGATGTGGTGCGGCACCAACGCTGATAAGCACCGAACATTGAAAACAGTCCTATTAGACCTCCTGCCGACTTGGCGAACTTCATAAATGTCTCCTCCATGGTTTTGTGAACTACGCTGAGTGCACCGAGAATGAGTGACCATGCCACTGCGATGCCGCCCTTGTCGATAAGCTCCTTCGCGCTAGGGTGAGACAGGTCGATGTTGGTGAGGAACACCTCCAGCCAGGTCAAGTATCTGGAGTAGTTCGGGCCATCGAAAGCAAAGAACAGGTTAGTCGTCTCCCCATTGCACTTGTGGAAGAGTTTGAGGTTGTTGGTCTTCACATAATAGATGAGCACGAGGATGAGGCCGAACCAGAAGGTAGGGGTCTTGCCCAGGTGACCGGCACGCACCTTGTCCTCAAACTCCACGCATTTGTTGACGATGGTGAGAGTTGAGGGGTCCTGGAGAGCGAGGTCGAGGTTCTCTCGGCTGCAGGACTTAACCAGGTTGGGGAGGGCCACTTGGTTGTCTACATGGACGTTTTTCTCCTGTTCAAACTTCTCCATCTGTAGCCGCTCCATCGCCTCACAGACAGTCTTCAGACAGAATAGCGCCTTGCCATTAGCCTTCCCGCTGAGGACACTAGCTGTTCAGGTAGCTGCCGGTGACGAGGCCAGCCTCGAGGATAATCTCAGCGTAGCCCCAGCCCCTGAACGTATTGCCCAGTCACCATGCCCATGTAATTCATCACAATGTAGAACTGCCCATGGGTGGCTACGTGCGATTTGTACTTCTCTCTTTCCATATGAAGGGGAGGGCCTTCATTCACCCTCCGGGGTCGAAAGTGTTGAGGACGTCCGACCTCGGAGGTGGCTTCTTCAGACCGTCTCAGTAGCTCCTGGATGACGGAGTACTCGGTGAAAAATAATCAATGGTCGAATTCCTGGCGGGCTTCGTTCCAGTGGCGGAGATGAATCCACCAAACGCAGGGACCGGCTGCTTCCCACTGCTCCCCATCATCCACACCAAGAACCACACACGGTACTCCGTCAAACTCGCTTCGTACACCTTGTCGTTCTCCACAGGAGCTGTGTACACGGCTCCATCTGGGAATTTGGCTCCTACTCGATTGTAAATATGCAGAGGAGGGAGGGTTTCGGGGTATCCACCTTGAGTAACCAACTCTTAGCCAGGTCATTGAGCAGCAAGCCCCGCTCATGCATGCTATCGAAGCCAGGTTTCACTTACTCAATCATGATGCCGCCTGCACTACTCACGACATTAGGGCCATGGACATTGGTAGTGATTTTGTTTAGGTTATCCCGTTCGAGATGGAACACGTCATTACCTTCCCCAGTGATAATCTGAGGAGTCAGGTCGGTCGACACCTCATTCCAGGCAGAAAAATTCACCCAAACCTGATACCCCTCAATTTCGCCCCAACCTGGTGACGGATTTTGAAATATTGGTGCGGTCTGCAAAATAAGCACGCGAACGGCTAGTGCATATTTATTGCTACATAGTGAGAGATCTACTGCAGTAGTACATTCAGTGTGTAACATTATTATTTCACGTAACATTACGTTGGAAGCCGGCTGGTTTTGTGCAAGCTTTTAAGCGAGCTTATTATTTCATGGGCGACCCCCTTGGAGCGAGGCCTGCCGATGCATGTTGATTAATAAAGTTGTCTAGTGTTCCGTTGATGTCCGCATATGTTATTCATGGTGGCAGCTGTGTAACGAACGTTTACAGCTAACGAGGGGCGGTTAGTTTGAATCAAATGCAAATGGCGGATGGAACGTCACTGCCACTGACACTGTTAGTGGGAAGACACGGCTGTTGATGAACAGCTACGTGTCATGTCAGTCTACGTACTGTCGAACTTATACTATTGTGTAAAATGAACATTGTGCTAATTATATTCGGCTAGTCTTAGTCGTGTATTGTTGTCATAATACGCTACACAATGGGCGAACTGTTTGGGATAGAAGCCCCGCGCATGGACTGATCTTCTGCAAATTTACCAACTACATTTGACAGTTTCAAGCAGTACTGTGAACAAATCTTTAGTGGGCCACTCTCGAAGAAAGACGAAGCCACACAAGTCACGTATGTGCTACTATGGGTGGCCAACAGAGCCTACCTATGTACAATACGTGGGAGATCCCAGAAGAGGAAAGAGGCAAACTGAGTACTTTGTGGGAAGGGTTCAGACTGATGATCGAACTCAAAACGAACTATAGATTAAATAGGTTCCACCTACAGAAATACAAGCAAGCGGCAGATGAATCCATCGATGAGTATATGACTCGATGCAAGTTACAAGTAACGAAATGCAGATATAGAGACAACATAGAGACAGAAGAAAGATTAGTAGAACAACTAATCGTGGGAATAAAACACCCAAAGTTGCAAGAAAAGCTGCTGGGTTGTGACCCCACCCTGACATTAGACGGTGCAATGGACATGGCTAGGATCTTTGAGGATACGATGACTGATATGCAGCTATTCAGTGGTGAAGCAAACATTCATCAAGTCCGTCAGAAGCGACAGACGAGACGACCACTGCACACAGACAGTCACCAGACCATGGCTTATAAATATTGCGGTGGAAGACACCCTGCAGGGAGAAATCAATGCCCGGCATATGGCAGCAAGTGCCTGGCATGCTGACGACTCAACCACTGGAAAGTAGTTTGTTCCGCAGCAGATGTGATTTGCGTGGCAAGTCGGCATTACGAAGTCGCGGTACCACATTCAATCATCGGTCGAAATCGTGGCAGAGACCAACAACCGTCCACAATGTCGACAACTTACCACAAATCGAAGATCGTTTGGAGCGATTGGTTTTTGACATAGATAAGGACACACGTAGCGAAGTCTACGCGTCACTGGACATCCGTCTGAAGAAGAAGCCAGCGAGCGATACTCAAGGTGAAGGTCGACACCGGCGCCCAGGGGAACGTTCTCCCTCTCCGCGTCCTCCGAAGGATGTACCCGGAGAACCTGGATGCTGAGGAATATCCCTTCCGATGTTTGAAGGCATGTTCCATCGTGTTGACAGCTTACAACGGTGAGCGTATTCGACAATACGGAACGATGACCCTACCATATGCTGGAGGGGAGAAGAGTTGCGAAGCCGTCTTCTACGTAGCTGAAACGCCTGGTCCAGCGATTATTGGACTACCGTCATGCCGAGCTCTTCAGCTAGTTACGATGCACTGCGAGATCACTCGGTATGAAACACATGACACTGTGATTCGATCTAAGGAGGATCTACTGAAGATATACCCTGGTCGCTTTGAGGACATTGTACACTTTGATGGAGACTTCCATATCACCACTGACCCTAATGAGACACCAGTTGTTCACGCATCGCGCAAGTGTCCGATACACCTACGAGATGAGATCCGGTCGGAACTTGAGGACATGGAGTCCCTCGGTGTCATTGAGAAGGTGACTCAACCAACTGACTGGGTGTCGAGCATTGTCTACAGTCGGAAGGCGTCAGGAAAACTGCGGATTTGTCTTGACCCGAAGGATCTTAACACAGCTATCAAACGCCCACACTACAGAACGCCGACGCTGGATGAGGTGAGCCATAAACTATCCGGAGCTAAGGTCTTCTCAAAGTTGGATGCACGACACGGTTATTGGTCGATGTCGTTGGATGATGAATCGAGTCTGAAGACAACATTCAATAGCCCGTTTGACCGATTTCGGTTCAAACGACTGCCATTTGGTCTCAATTTGAGCCAGGACGTTTTCCAGGAGCGAATGGACGCCATCTTGGAAAACTGCACGGGCACGATAAGCATCGCAGATGATGTGGGAGTGTTCGGCAGAGACGACGACGAGCATGATGCCAACCTGCACAATTTGATGAAGACAGCACGACAACACGGGCTGGTCTTCAATATCGACAAGTGTGAAATCAAGAAACAGAGCATCAACTTCTTCGGCCTTGTCTTCGACGCGGAAGGCGCACACCCCGATCCTAGACGAGTTGACGACATCCAGAAGATGAACAGACCAGTGAACGCGACGGAGCTGCAGGAATTCTTGGGCATCCCGACGTATATGTCCCCCTTCATACCGAAGTTGTCGCAGCAGACCGCTTCACTACGGGATCTACTCAAGAAGGACGCTGTGTACGAATGGACTCCTTCACATGACGCCACGTTCGAAGAAACGAAAGCGCTGATCTGCAGACAGGTGGCCTTGTCCTACTTTGAACCAGATGTCGAGAGCATAGTTCAAGTGGATGTCTCGAGCCGTGGACTTGGCGCTGTACTCCTACAAAAGGGGAAGCCGATAGCTTTCGCATCAAAGTCATTGAGCGAGTGCGAACAACGGTATGTCAACATTGAGAGAGAAATGTTGGCAATCGTATTTGGATGTGAACGCTTTCACACATATCTATACGATCACAAACCACTAGAAATGATCCACCACAAGAACATGGCAGCAGCACCGCAGAGATTGCAGCGTATGCTCCTGCGAGTGCAGACGTATGACTTCGAGCTACGGTATAGACCAAACAAAGAAATGACACTGGCTGATACTATGTTACGACAACCGTGCTCTGAGGCAAAAGAAATCGATCTGGATGTGCTAATCACCTTCGTGCAGTTCTCGACAAAGAAACTACAGGCAGTACGAGGAGCAACGTTGGCTGATGACGAACTGTGCGCATTGAAGACTGTCATCATCGAGCTTACATGCCGAGATATTGACGAGACTACATGAGTCTCATCAGGGAATCGAGAAGACGAGACTAAGAGCAAGAGCAAATGTCTTCTGGAAGAACATAAACAGAGACATCGACAGCGTTATACAAAAGTGCGATATTTGCCAACAGATGCAAAGAGCACAGTCGCATGAACCACTCATGCAGCACGAGATACCGACTCGTCCATGGCAGATCGTGGCGACAGACTTGTTCGCTATAGGCCATAACACTTACCTGATCATGAGTGACTATTACTCTAAGTTCCCATTTGTGTACAGAATGGAGGGACAAGTGACGAGTGATGCTGTGATACAGAAGATGAAAGGTGTTTTCGCAGAACAAGGCGTACCAGAACGAGTTGTGAGTGACAATGGTGGACATTAAAGCAGCCTCGCATTCCGCAGATTTGCTGATGCACGGGGTTTCGATCATGTAACGTCCAGCCATTACTTTCCACAATCGAACGGATTCATAGAACGTCAGATTCAAACGGTGAAGAGTACCCTGAAGAAGGTAGCAATGACGAAGTCTGACGTGCAGATGGCCTTAGTTATGTTAAGAGTTACGCCGGTCGACAGCCACTTGCCGTCACCAGCTGAGATGTTAAATGCACGCAAATTGAAATCCAACCTCCCAATGAAGATCCGAAACGAGCACTGGACGAAGGAGGAAATTGGTCACCGTCTGGCCGAAAGGCAGGAGACACAACGTGTGATTCATGACCGACATGCTAACTCGAGCCTATCACCACCCATCCCAGGACAAGACGTTCGTGTGAGAGACATGACGACTAGCTGAAGCGCTTGGCAACCAGCGAGGGTGATGACGACATGTTCTGAGTCTCGATCGTACAACGTGTTGTCTCCAGGAGGTAACATCCTCAGGCGTAACCGTCGCCATATCCGTGAGACGACGGAACGACACGCAGCCTGGTGTCAGCCAGATGACGACCTGGTGAGAGATCACAACGAGCCTCGAGAGCGCAAACAGACGACAAAC
>CM034544.1:55266251-55268751 GCA_020002185.1 Paraescarpia echinospica | reverse complement strand
CACCGATATGCCCTAACAAAGAAAGAGATTGCAATATAACTTACTGTGCTCACACGGTCTTCTTTATGTATATACGTAAAATAACGATGGCGTTGGAACGTAATAAACACTGGGAGTAGAGCCGAAGATACAGCCACAGTATGTCGCTGTTTTAAGAAAAGATATAAGATGGGGATTGTGCTGTTGGGTATTTTTCGCGGTGTGCTGTTAGAAAATTTTCGGTGCAACTCGGATGAGTTCACCAAAACGGTCTATAACATTTCCCAAATATGAGGGCAAACCCACCACAATACTGGGGGCTCGACCCAATCCCCTCGCCCACTCCGACGTAATGTTTTACCAAAGTTTTCGCAAAGTTGAACGAATTCAGCCAGTGGTTTAATAATAATAATAAGATAACTTCTATTGCGCCTAAATCCTTGTAAACCAAGCTCAGAGGCGCATCAAAACAAAAGGATTGGTCAATCTCAAAATCCATAAGCAGTATTCCAGTTGTCAACAGAAGGGTCAAGGCGCTAGGGAGCTACGGTGGATAAGCAAGGTTGTAAAGATACGTTTTTTTAAATGACGACATAATTTTGTAATATTTTCAACTGATCTAACACTAAGAGGGAGCATATTCCAAAGAGTTGGTGCAGCAACAGAAAAAGACCTATTTCCAATGTTAGTGTTGACACTAGGAACAAAAAGTAGGTCAAAACTGGATGATCGAAGCTGGATAGTTTTTCTTACACGTTTAGCGAGTGAATAAAACAACAGCCCTATATTCACCTATAATTACACGTCATTGGTTTGCACTGGCCTATTGACCTATGACCTATTGCCGCTGACGTTGATTTTTGAAAGGAAAACCACAAGTTTTGTATATCTATGTTTACTTACCATATCATCAAGTTTGGCAGCTTTGTCATCAGACCTTCGAAGATCACCTCACTTTGGTCGGTCAATTTGTTGATCGCACAACTGTAAAAAGGAAAATTAGATAAGATGCTCATGTATTCTATCGTAGCCTTCAGGGCAGCTACACAGTACTGTCCATGTGTATGCTGCAATATGTAATAAAATGGATTTATTGTTACGCTTTAGCAGTTACACAAAGTTGTTTAATACACAAATAAAACGTATGTAAAATGTATTGTATAAAATGTTTTATAAAGACACTCCACACATCTGTTGACAACTAGAATTCTGCTTGTCGAATCAGCGATTAGCCAACAATCCTGTTGTCTTGTTGTGCGTCTGAGCTTGATTTTTGAGGATTTAGGCGCGACATAAGCCATGTTATAATTACTATAAGTTTTCTATAATTCGTAAATTTGCGTGTCTTTTCGTTGTACTAAAACACTGTTATCTATTAATTGATGCATTGAAAATAAATACATAAATAACTTAACAACATAAGTTAGGCTCTTTAATATATGTCAAAGAAAAGTATTATGCAATACAAAAGAGCAAACCATTTTCATCAACCGGTATTTTATACTTATATAACGTGTTCTTACTCGAGTTCCACCAATTGGTGACAACCTTCTCGAATCCCTTCGACGATTGGAGCAAACGACTCGCAGGTGATACCACACACAGACAAGCTGAAACAAAGTGGGTGTCATCTATTTATTAATACGCTGATTGTGCGGAAATTGTAAGTGCATCCCCTTCAGTGCGCCGAGGTACTCTCACATCTTTCTATGTTCATTTGCTACCTTACTCCATTGATTTGTGATCTACCAAATGGAGATGCCTTTGAAAAGATAACTATAGTTATTTAGATTTATGCACCTTCTCATGGGACAACTTGTGTGGTCTTTCTCCAGATAACTATAGTTATTTAGAGTTATGTACCTTTTCAGAGGACAACTTGTGTGGTCTTTCTCAAGATAACTATAGTTATTTAGAGTTGTGTACCTTCTCAGAGGACAACTTGTGTGATCTTTCTCTAGATAACTATATTTATTTAGAGTTATGTACCCTCTCAGAGGACAACTTGTGTGATCTTTCTCTATATAACTATAGTTATTTAGAGTTATGTACCTTCTCAGAGGACAACTTGTGGGGTCTTTCTCAAGATAACTATAGTTATTTAGAGTTATGTATGTAGCATTTCTGCTATTTCTGGATGTTTAAATCTACTTTCCTGAGGTTTAATTTTTATAAATGAGGAAGGTCAAACCAGTAGATAGACATATTGTTAACCAACCGCATTAGTTACGTAATTACAGCAACTCGGTTGCAGATGCGCTCAGTGAAGCGTGGTATTCTGTTGCTAGTGTGTCTAGGCAAGCAGGTGGTTTCACTGTAATCGTAGAGAGGGTGTTCCACAATGCCTAGTTTGAATAGTATACTGCATTAGCCAATAGAATGATGGAAACCTGTCATATGATGTGTAATTAGGTCTGCTTATATAAACGTTTGTTGTACGCATTTCGCCATCTGGACGCTGGCGAAGGACTGGGACAGATCCAGGGTTGAACTAGACAGGTTGCCCTGCTGCCAAGAGAAT
>CM034544.1:55259372-55265251 GCA_020002185.1 Paraescarpia echinospica | reverse complement strand
ACCTCCTCGGAGGTGTCATCTAGCAAGAAGTGTAACATGGATGCCTTGTTCGTTTTGGCGAAGAATCCTTCGGGGTGCCGAGGCTGGGAGGAACAGGAGTGAGGGAGTACCGCATCAGTTCATCAAAGTCGAGAGGCTCATCCAGGAGCTGCGACTTGATAATAAGCATAAAGGCCAGGTTGCTCTGCTCGCGGTACTGGATGAGCTTTCCCTGTGTGGAGGTGAGCTTGACCGTCTTGTTTGAGGCCTCCATCGTCTTCAGCTTCTGCTTCTTGGTGGGTTCAAAGAAGGTCTCCTCAGATGACCAATTCTGGAAACGATCACTTATGAAGACCTGCTTGGTTTCCTTACCAACTGTGTCAGCTCGAAGAACATCGATCTCGACCTCCGGGGAAACAGGAACACCGGACGCGACGTTGTAGAGCCGGTCTTTGTCAGGGATGGCGAAGGGGTCGGTGAAGTTCTGGATAGCAATGGGTGTTCTTGATCTCAGCAGCCTCGAGCTCGCGATGCTTCCCTGCCTTTTGACACTCGGGGTCATTAATGAATCCACACATATCGAGCATCCTCTCAAAATACTGGGCATGAGCGGATGTGGTGCGGCACCAACGCTGATAAGCACCGAACATTGAAAACAGTCCTATTAGACCTCCTGCCGACTTGGCGAACTTCATAAATGTCTCCTCCATGGTTTTGTGAACTACGCTGAGTGCACCGAGAATGAGTGACCATGCCACTGCGATGCCGCCCTTGTCGATAAGCTCCTTCGCGCTAGGGTGAGACAGGTCGATGTTGGTGAGGAACACCTCCAGCCAGGTCAAGTATCTGGAGTAGTTCGGGCCATCGAAAGCAAAGAACAGGTTAGTCGTCTCCCCATTGCACTTGTGGAAGAGTTTGAGGTTGTTGGTCTTCACATAATAGATGAGCACGAGGATGAGGCCGAACCAGAAGGTAGGGGTCTTGCCCAGGTGACCGGCACGCACCTTGTCCTCAAACTCCACGCATTTGTTGACGATGGTGAGAGTTGAGGGGTCCTGGAGAGCGAGGTCGAGGTTCTCTCGGCTGCAGGACTTAACCAGGTTGGGGAGGGCCACTTGGTTGTCTACATGGACGTTTTTCTCCTGTTCAAACTTCTCCATCTGTAGCCGCTCCATCGCCTCACAGACAGTCTTCAGACAGAATAGCGCCTTGCCATTAGCCTTCCCGCTGAGGACACTAGCTGTTCAGGTAGCTGCCGGTGACGAGGCCAGCCTCGAGGATAATCTCAGCGTAGCCCCAGCCCCTGAACGTATTGCCCAGTCACCATGCCCATGTAATTCATCACAATGTAGAACTGCCCATGGGTGGCTACGTGCGATTTGTACTTCTCTCTTTCCATATGAAGGGGAGGGCCTTCATTCACCCTCCGGGGTCGAAAGTGTTGAGGACGTCCGACCTCGGAGGTGGCTTCTTCAGACCGTCTCAGTAGCTCCTGGATGACGGAGTACTCGGTGAAAAATAATCAATGGTCGAATTCCTGGCGGGCTTCGTTCCAGTGGCGGAGATGAATCCACCAAACGCAGGGACCGGCTGCTTCCCACTGCTCCCCATCATCCACACCAAGAACCACACACGGTACTCCGTCAAACTCGCTTCGTACACCTTGTCGTTCTCCACAGGAGCTGTGTACACGGCTCCATCTGGGAATTTGGCTCCTACTCGATTGTAAATATGCAGAGGAGGGAGGGTTTCGGGGTATCCACCTTGAGTAACCAACTCTTAGCCAGGTCATTGAGCAGCAAGCCCCGCTCATGCATGCTATCGAAGCCAGGTTTCACTTACTCAATCATGATGCCGCCTGCACTACTCACGACATTAGGGCCATGGACATTGGTAGTGATTTTGTTTAGGTTATCCCGTTCGAGATGGAACACGTCATTACCTTCCCCAGTGATAATCTGAGGAGTCAGGTCGGTCGACACCTCATTCCAGGCAGAAAAATTCACCCAAACCTGATACCCCTCAATTTCGCCCCAACCTGGTGACGGATTTTGAAATATTGGTGCGGTCTGCAAAATAAGCACGCGAACGGCTAGTGCATATTTATTGCTACATAGTGAGAGATCTACTGCAGTAGTACATTCAGTGTGTAACATTATTATTTCACGTAACATTACGTTGGAAGCCGGCTGGTTTTGTGCAAGCTTTTAAGCGAGCTTATTATTTCATGGGCGACCCCCTTGGAGCGAGGCCTGCCGATGCATGTTGATTAATAAAGTTGTCTAGTGTTCCGTTGATGTCCGCATATGTTATTCATGGTGGCAGCTGTGTAACGAACGTTTACAGCTAACGAGGGGCGGTTAGTTTGAATCAAATGCAAATGGCGGATGGAACGTCACTGCCACTGACACTGTTAGTGGGAAGACACGGCTGTTGATGAACAGCTACGTGTCATGTCAGTCTACGTACTGTCGAACTTATACTATTGTGTAAAATGAACATTGTGCTAATTATATTCGGCTAGTCTTAGTCGTGTATTGTTGTCATAATACGCTACACAATGGGCGAACTGTTTGGGATAGAAGCCCCGCGCATGGACTGATCTTCTGCAAATTTACCAACTACATTTGACAGTTTCAAGCAGTACTGTGAACAAATCTTTAGTGGGCCACTCTCGAAGAAAGACGAAGCCACACAAGTCACGTATGTGCTACTATGGGTGGCCAACAGAGCCTACCTATGTACAATACGTGGGAGATCCCAGAAGAGGAAAGAGGCAAACTGAGTACTTTGTGGGAAGGGTTCAGACTGATGATCGAACTCAAAACGAACTATAGATTAAATAGGTTCCACCTACAGAAATACAAGCAAGCGGCAGATGAATCCATCGATGAGTATATGACTCGATGCAAGTTACAAGTAACGAAATGCAGATATAGAGACAACATAGAGACAGAAGAAAGATTAGTAGAACAACTAATCGTGGGAATAAAACACCCAAAGTTGCAAGAAAAGCTGCTGGGTTGTGACCCCACCCTGACATTAGACGGTGCAATGGACATGGCTAGGATCTTTGAGGATACGATGACTGATATGCAGCTATTCAGTGGTGAAGCAAACATTCATCAAGTCCGTCAGAAGCGACAGACGAGACGACCACTGCACACAGACAGTCACCAGACCATGGCTTATAAATATTGCGGTGGAAGACACCCTGCAGGGAGAAATCAATGCCCGGCATATGGCAGCAAGTGCCTGGCATGCTGACGACTCAACCACTGGAAAGTAGTTTGTTCCGCAGCAGATGTGATTTGCGTGGCAAGTCGGCATTACGAAGTCGCGGTACCACATTCAATCATCGGTCGAAATCGTGGCAGAGACCAACAACCGTCCACAATGTCGACAACTTACCACAAATCGAAGATCGTTTGGAGCGATTGGTTTTTGACATAGATAAGGACACACGTAGCGAAGTCTACGCGTCACTGGACATCCGTCTGAAGAAGAAGCCAGCGAGCGATACTCAAGGTGAAGGTCGACACCGGCGCCCAGGGGAACGTTCTCCCTCTCCGCGTCCTCCGAAGGATGTACCCGGAGAACCTGGATGCTGAGGAATATCCCTTCCGATGTTTGAAGGCATGTTCCATCGTGTTGACAGCTTACAACGGTGAGCGTATTCGACAATACGGAACGATGACCCTACCATATGCTGGAGGGGAGAAGAGTTGCGAAGCCGTCTTCTACGTAGCTGAAACGCCTGGTCCAGCGATTATTGGACTACCGTCATGCCGAGCTCTTCAGCTAGTTACGATGCACTGCGAGATCACTCGGTATGAAACACATGACACTGTGATTCGATCTAAGGAGGATCTACTGAAGATATACCCTGGTCGCTTTGAGGACATTGTACACTTTGATGGAGACTTCCATATCACCACTGACCCTAATGAGACACCAGTTGTTCACGCATCGCGCAAGTGTCCGATACACCTACGAGATGAGATCCGGTCGGAACTTGAGGACATGGAGTCCCTCGGTGTCATTGAGAAGGTGACTCAACCAACTGACTGGGTGTCGAGCATTGTCTACAGTCGGAAGGCGTCAGGAAAACTGCGGATTTGTCTTGACCCGAAGGATCTTAACACAGCTATCAAACGCCCACACTACAGAACGCCGACGCTGGATGAGGTGAGCCATAAACTATCCGGAGCTAAGGTCTTCTCAAAGTTGGATGCACGACACGGTTATTGGTCGATGTCGTTGGATGATGAATCGAGTCTGAAGACAACATTCAATAGCCCGTTTGACCGATTTCGGTTCAAACGACTGCCATTTGGTCTCAATTTGAGCCAGGACGTTTTCCAGGAGCGAATGGACGCCATCTTGGAAAACTGCACGGGCACGATAAGCATCGCAGATGATGTGGGAGTGTTCGGCAGAGACGACGACGAGCATGATGCCAACCTGCACAATTTGATGAAGACAGCACGACAACACGGGCTGGTCTTCAATATCGACAAGTGTGAAATCAAGAAACAGAGCATCAACTTCTTCGGCCTTGTCTTCGACGCGGAAGGCGCACACCCCGATCCTAGACGAGTTGACGACATCCAGAAGATGAACAGACCAGTGAACGCGACGGAGCTGCAGGAATTCTTGGGCATCCCGACGTATATGTCCCCCTTCATACCGAAGTTGTCGCAGTAGACCGCTTCACTACGGGATCTACTCAAGAAGGACGCTGTGTACGAATGGACTCCTTCACATGACGCCACGTTCGAAGAAACGAAAGCGCTGATCTGCAGACAGGTGGCCTTGTCCTACTTTGAACCAGATGTCGAGAGCATAGTTCAAGTGGATGTCTCGAGCCGTGGACTTGGCGCTGTACTCCTACAAAAGGGGAAGCCGATAGCTTTCGCATCAAAGTAATTGAGCGAGTGCGAACAACGGTATGTCAACATTGAGAGAGAAATGTTGGCAATCGTATTTGGATGTGAACGCTTTCACACATATCTATACGATCACAAACCACTAGAAATGATCCACCACAAGAACATGGCAGCAGCACCGCAGAGATTGCAGCGTATGCTCCTGCGAGTGCAGACGTATGACTTCGAGCTACGGTATAGACCAAACAAAGAAATGACACTGGCTGATACTATGTTACGACAACCGTGCTCTGAGGCAAAAGAAATCGATCTGGATGTGCTAATCACCTTCGTGCAGTTCTCGACAAAGAAACTACAGGCAGTACGAGGAGCAACGTTGGCTGATGACGAACTGTGCGCATTGAAGACTGTCATCATCGAGCTTACATGCCGAGATATTGACGAGACTACATGAGTCTCATCAGGGAATCGAGAAGACGAAACTAAGAGCAAGAGCAAATGTCTTCTGGAAGAACATAAACAGAGACATCGACAGCGTTATACAAAAGTGCGACATTTGCCAACAGATGCAAAGAGCACAGTCGCATGAACCACTCATGCAGCACGAGATACCGACTCGTCCATGGCAGATCGTGGCGACAGACTTGTTCGCTATAGGCCGTAACACTTACCTGATCATGAGTGACTATTACTCTAAGTTCCCATTTGTGTACAGAATGGAGGGACAAGTGACGAGTGATGCTGTGATACAGAAGATGAAAGGTGTTTTCGCAGAACAAGGCGTACCAGAACGAGTTGTGAGTGACAATGGTGGACATTAAAGCAGCCTCGCATTCCGCAGATTTGCTGATGCACGGGGTTTCGATCATGTAACGTCCAGCCATTACTTTCCACAATCGAACGGATTCATAGAACGTCAGATTCAAACGGTGAAGAGTACCCTGAAGAAGGTAGCAATGACGAAGTCTGACGTGCAGATGGCCTTAGTTATGTTAAGAGTTACGCCGGTCG
>CM034544.1:55174372-55251872 GCA_020002185.1 Paraescarpia echinospica | reverse complement strand
CGACGATTGGAGCAAACGACTCGCAGGTGATACCACACACAGACAAGCTGAAACAAAGTGGGTGTCATCTATTTATTAATACGCTGATTGTGCGGAAATTGTAAGTGCATCCCCTTCAGTGCGCCGAGGTACTCTCACATCTTTCTATGTTCATTTGCTACCTTACTCCATTGATTTGTGATCTACCAAATGGAGATGCCTTTGAAAAGATAACTATAGTTATTTAGATTTATGCACCTTCTCATGGGACAACTTGTGTGGTCTTTCTCCAGATAACTATAGTTATTTAGAGTTATGTACCTTTTCAGAGGACAACTTGTGTGGTCTTTCTCAAGATAACTATAGTTATTTAGAGTTGTGTACCTTCTCAGAGGACAACTTGTGTGATCTTTCTCTAGATAACTATATTTATTTAGAGTTATGTACCCTCTCAGAGGACAACTTGTGTGATCTTTCTCTATATAACTATAGTTATTTAGAGTTATGTACCTTCTCAGAGGACAACTTGTGGGGTCTTTCTCAAGATAACTATAGTTATTTAGAGTTATGTATGTAGCATTTCTGCTATTTCTGGATGTTTAAATCTACTTTCCTGAGGTTTAATTTTTATAAATGAGGAAGGTCAAACCAGTAGATAGACATATTGTTAACCAACCGCATTAGTTACGTAATTACAGCAACTCGGTTGCAGATGCGCTCAGTGAAGCGTGGTATTCTGTTGCTAGTGTGTCTAGGCAAGCAGGTGGTTTCACTGTAATCGTAGAGAGGGTGTTCCACAATGCCTAGTTTGAATAGTATACTGCATTAGCCAATAGAATGATGGAAACCTGTCATATGATGTGTAATTAGGTCTGCTTATATAAACGTTTGTTGTACGCATTTCGCCATCTGGACGCTGGCGAAGGACTGGGACAGATCCAGGGTTGAACTAGACAGGTTGCCCTGCTGCCAAGAGAATGGCAAGGAAAGTCGTAAAGCGTGGTGGGAATCGTTAACGTGGGTTACGTTCCCAAGCTTTTGTGTGTGTGTAATATTCAGTGTCCAGAGTGACTATTCGATCGAACTTCGAAGAAACCATGCCGCCACGTCAGCAGTACTTTGAGATAACGTTCCGGTCGGCCCCAACGTATTTGCGTCGATGAGCGATAATCGCGACGCGCTCACACAGCACGGGCCATCATCGAACAGCGGTCTCACAGCGATATCGTCAGAAAGCTTGACCGAATGCGACTCGTAGCGGCCGGCGTAAACGTATTCTGCAGGCGTCGTCATTCGCGCGAACCCGTTCATCCGACTTCTCGATTGTTTGCGACAAAACAAGACCTCTCTTTCGAATTCGTAGCGGCCGGCGGTAAGCGTCTACTGCCCGACTTCGTCTTTCAGTTGAACGTATTCAACTGACTTCGCAATCGTTTGCGACCGTGCGATCACTGAACGGACGCGACTCGAGAATCCGTGGCGTACGACGGCAATCGTCAAGTGCCCGGCATCATCACTCGTGCGGCCGAGATACACCGTTCCAATTGTGTTCTGAGCTCGGCGTGTTGACTTCAACAAACGTTCGTATATATTCGAGATGGGACTAGCCCAGTATAAATGTTTATTTTCTGATTGAACGTATCTATTATTTGCTGTATTATGATTAGTAGTTATCTGTGGGTTTTGAAGTGAGGTATTATTACCCATGAAGTATTCACATATATATAAATATATGTGTGTGTTGTAACATATTACTGTGATGAGAGTCCGCGAGGACTAGCTTATACTGTGTATTTATATTATGGGAGTTATTCTTAGATAACACTTGGCGCCTAGTGTATGGTCGTATAGCGGTATAATCCACCTTAGAAAGGAAGTGGAATTTGATAATCGAAAGATTCAGTGTTATTGTTTATTATGTTCTATTAAGATTTGGTTACGGAATTTCTTTATTTTGTTTATTTTGTTAATCGAGATGTTTACCAAAAGGAAGATATCTTGTAATAAAGTATTACATTTTCCTCGTTCTTTGTTGCTTTTATGCGTTGACCTTGATATATAAGAACCCTACTAGACTGAGCCATCTAGTGTACGGAGACCTCGCTAATCCGTGACATAATTGGGGGCTCGTACGCGGGATTCCGGCGAGGGGAAAATTAAAATAACACCTTCGGTCAACGCTATGAATTGCGGGTAACACGTGATGGCAACATAGAACATGCCTGAGAACTTCGCTGCACTCTGGTTCCGTGGAGTGTCAGCGTTATTCCGTGACTAGAGACGAAACCTACATCTATTCCAGTAGCTGCAGTGTAGGGTAATTCACATGACCCTTGTCGTTTCTGCCCGGACTTAATTCTGAGTCCCATATTTCTCGTTATATTTATAGTGTGTCATTCACGTTTTGAGGCATTAGACTTGTTTATTGCAACAGTAAAGGACCATGAATTAATCGTATAATTATTGTAAGTAGGAGCTTTGTTATTTTTCAACTGTACGAAGAAGTTGAATTACTTGTTGCATTTGCCGAGTTGGCATTGGGCCGATTAAAGTCCCACAGAATTTCCGTGTGTTGATAGTTGACACGGCGTGGTTGAGATCGTAAAGTGATTTCATTATTCCAGTCTTATGAGAAGATTGTGTGGAGTGTTGTAGCGTAGCTAGCACTTTTGTGGTTTACAGGTGATTGACCTTGTGTATTACTTAAACGTTATATCCGTTTAGTGATTGTTTCGTGTGTTGCACTAGTTTGCAAACACGGATCTTGCTCAATTAACAGGTCCCGAACTTCAGGCATTTGTTCGTGATGAACAAGGAACCGCCCGGGCTGAGCGACAGGCCGCTCGCGAGGCGGAGAGGCTCCAGGCCGAGCTCCGAGAAAAGGAGACGGCAAGGAAAGCCGATATGGAGAAGGAGTGGCTCCAGGCCGAGGTACGCGCGCGCGAAATGGAGCATGAAGAAAAGATGGCCAGGCTCCACAACGAGGCTATGACCGTAGAGAACCGAGATTCGGTGAGTAATGCTTCAGCCATTACTAAGGGAGTCCGTAGTCCTCCGTTACCCTGTTTTAACGAAGACAGGGATACGATTGATGCATATATCCAGCGATTTGAAAGATATGCTGAAAACCAGGGTTGGGAGCGCGAGAATTACGCTATATTTCTGAGCGCATTGTTAACCGGTCATGCACTGGAAGTTTATTCCCGTTCCCCGATTTCCGTGGCCAACTATTATGACCAGTTAAAACAAGCATTGCTAGGATGGTACCGACTGACTGTAGACGATTTTCGTAAGAAGTTTTATACCTGTTCTCTAAATTCCACCGAAACAGTGTCGCAGTATTTTGCTCGTATGGAGCATTATTTAACTCAGTGGATTTCTTTATCAAACATTAATGAGTCTTTCGAAGGACTTAAGGAACTCATTCTGAGAGAGCAATTCTTGTTTATGTACCCTAGGGAACTGTCCGTGTTTCTGAGAGAACACAAACCGGTGGGGAAAGAGAATTTGATAGAATTGGTGAGAACATTTACAGATGCCCATTCATCATATGGTAAACGGGAAAATCGTAGAGACCGAGTCCGACCAACTCCCGTCCCTTCACCCGTCCCGAAAAGTAGATCAGGGGAGGGGAGGTACCCTATTTCTAACCCTACCCCGCGGCCCGTTCCTCCGCCTCGTACATGTTTCCTTTGTAATCGGCCAGGTCACATCCTTTAGACAGTGTACAATGGGAGTGCAGAATAGGAATCCTCCACCGCAAAGGATGAAATCAGTGGTTGGGAATTGTGCAGTTGTGCTAAACCAGAATTCCCGTAGTCATCAGTGTCCTGTGGGTGGGACTGATGTTACTTTGCAATGTGGATGTAAGATCCCCGTAATTGCTAGTGCTTGTGTACAACACGAAAACGGTTGTAACTTGCCTAGTTCCGGAGAATCAGTTAACTGGGAAAACCAAAGTCCTTATGCTGATGGACCGATCCGTCATTGAAGTCCCAACTGCCCGGTGCTATGTGAGAACTCCCTTTTTCACAGGAGAAATTGAAGCCCTATGTCTAAACAACCCCGTTTATGACTGAGTCATTGGCAACGTTGATGAACTAAATTTGCCCTGTTCCGATAACAGTGAAGGTTCTCCTTTTCGAGGAACCAATTCAGATGGTGTCCCCGTTACTGTTGAGACCCCTTTGAATGACACCGCAGTCATCGGTTGTGCTGTAGAAACCCGTGCTCAACGGGAGCGCCTTTCTAAACCCACAAACCCTTTGATAGTGCCTCAAGTTGTTGGTGCGAGTATATCCGCCGATGATTTCTTGAGAGAGCAAAAAGGGGATGAGACCTTAAAAAAATGCTTTGATTCGGCTGAAGTGACTAAAGGGAAAACTAAGGGAGAACAAACAAGTCAATTCGTGATCAAAAGGGGGCTCCTTTATCGCTTGTTTCAGAAAGAGAAAGAGGGTGAGACTGTGAAACAACTAGTAGTTCCCCGAGTGTTGCGCAATCGAGTCATGACGTTAGAACTTGAAACCATCCTATCTGAACATCAGGGAATTAGGAAGTCGATAGACAGAATCCTCCTTAACTTCTACTGGCCAGGGATAGTAGGTGATGTCCGTAGATTCTGCCAGTCATGTGACATCTGTCAGAAGACCGTTAGTCGAGACAATGTCCCTAAGGCTCATGTACAATTGATTCCCATCGTAAACACGCCCGTTGAAAAGGCAGCGATAGATTTGGTAGGTCACTTAACCCCAGTGACAGAGAGAAGTAATGTGGAGATGCTAGGTTTAGCTGCTGTTGTCGAAGAACAACCTGATTGTGAGACTGGTGAGGATTTTCCAATTCCTGAGAGAAAGGAAAACCTAGGGGACGTCCATGTGAGTGATAGTTTATCACCTGATCAGACACGAGACTTGAAACAGCTAATGGAAGAATTTCCTTCCATCTTTTCGAGCACTCCGGGGCAAACTAGTCTCTTGTCCCATGCCGTTGAGGTAACGTCCTCTAGTCCCGTGAGATGCAAACCGTACCCTATTCCATTAGCCAAGTTGGGAGTGGTAAAACAGGAGGTTGAGAAGATGCGAGAAATGGGCGTGATTGAGCCATCTCATTCACCGTACTCATCGCCTTTGTTGCTAATTCGTAAATCTGACTCCACATACAGACCGGTAGTAGATTTTCGCCAGTTAAACAAGCTTATTAAATTCGATGCAGAACCTATGCCAAATCCCGATACTATCTTGGCTGAGGTGGGGCAGGATAGGTACTTGTCCAAACTAGATTTCTGCAAAGGCAAAACAGCCTAACAAGGTAAGTTGGAATGATGAGGCGGATAAGGCCTTCATTCAACTGAAGCAGGCCCTGTGTAAGGCGCCTATCCTCAAATTGCCTGACGTAAACAGACCCTTTGTCTTGCGTACAGATGCGTCCGATACCGGACTCGGAGCAATGTTACTCCAAGAGAATAACGGAGTCTTATTCCCAGTCGCGTTTGCGAGCAAGAAGCTCAATCCCACGCAAAGGCGATATTCCGTAGTAGAAAGAGAATGTCTGGCAATTGTCTGGGGACTCGAGAAATTTCACTTATACCTATATGGGCGAAGTTTCATTGTGCAGTGTGATCAACGATCCCTGAAATTCCTAAACTGCGAAGTTGACAAACAATCGCGTTATGCGATGGGCTCTTAAAGTCCAACCCTATCGTTTCCGGGTAGAGTCAATCCCTGGAAAATATAACATAGGTGCAGACTACCTAAGCCGAATGGAATAGATGTAGGTTCCATCAAATTAGTTGAGACAATGAAGTGTCACGAATTTTTTCTGTGCAACTAGATAGTTACTAGTTCGGCGAGTGATCGCCAGGTTATTTATTGTATTAAATGTAATGTATTAAATTAGTGTATTAAATGTATTCCTTAATACTTTTGTTCAGGAAGTAGATTCTTAGCGGGGGGTAATGTAGCATTTCAGCTATTTCTGGATGTTTAAATCTACTTTCCTGAGGTTTAATTTTATAAATGAGGAAGGTCAAGCCAGTAGATAGACATATTGTTAACCAACCGCCTTAGTTACGTAATTACAGCAACTCGGTTGCAGATGCGCTCAGTGAAGCGTGGTGTTCTGTTGCTAGTGTTTCTAGGCAAGCAGGTGGTTTCACGGTAATCGTAGAGAGGGTGTTCAACAATGCCTAGTTTGAATAGTATATTGCATTAGCCAATAGAATGATGGAAACCTGTCATATGATGTGTAATTAGGTCTGCTTATATAAACGTTTGTTGTACGCATTTCGCCATCTGGGCGCTGGCGAAGGACTGGGACAGATCCAGGGCTGAACTAGACAGGTTGCCCTGCTGCCAAGAGAATAGCAAGGAAAGTCGTAAAGCGTGGTGGGACTTCGCAATCGTTTGCGATCGTGCGATCATTGAACGGACGCGACTCGAGAATTCGCGGGGTACGACGGCAATCGTTAAGTGCCCGGCATCATCACTCGTGCGGCCGAGATACACCGTTCCAATTGTGTTCTGAGCTCGGCGTGTTGACTTCAACAAACGTTCGTATATATTCGAGATGGGACTAGCCCAGTATAAATGTTTATCTTCTGATTGAACGTATCTATTACTTGCTGTATTAAGATTAGTAGTTATATGTGGGTTTTGAAGTGAGGTATTATTACCCATGAAGTATTCACATATATATAAATATATGTGTGTGTTGTAACATATTGCTGTAATGAGAGTCTGCGAGGACTAGCTTATACTGTGTATTTATATTATGGGAGTTATTCTTAGATAACACTTGGCGCCTAGTGTATGGTCGTATAGCGGTATAATCCACCTTAGAAAGGAAGTGGAATTTGATAATCGAAAGATTCAGTGTTATTGTTTATTATGTTCTATTAAGATTTGGTTAAGGAATTTCTTTATTTTGTTAATTAATCGAGATATTTACCAAAAGAAAGATATCTTGTTAATCGAGATATTTACCAAAAGGAAGATATCTTGTAATAAAGTATTACATTTTCCTCGTTGTTTGTTGCTTGTTCACGATAACCGTTCTTTCTCATATGCGTTGACCTTGATATATAAGAACCCTACTAAACTGAGTCATCTAGTGTACGGAGACCTCGCTAATCCGTGACAATGTACCTTCTCAGAGGACAACTTTTGTGGTCTTTCTCAAGATAACTATAGTTATTTAGAGTTGTGTACTTTCTCAGAGGACAACTTGTGTGGTCTTACTCTAGATAATTATAGTTATTTAGAGTTATGTACCTTCACAGAGGACAACGTGTGTGTGGTCTTTATCTAGATTACTAGTTTTATGTAGAGTTATGTACCTTCACAGAGGAAAACTTGTGGGTTTTTTTCTTCTAGGCGGCGGCGTTTTACACATCGGTGTAAGTTCTTATACGTGCTAAAGAGGTTAACGGTAGGCACAGCAACAACGCGTCATCCAGTTCTTAGAAGTGTTCAGAGCCCTTTACAATTACATCGACTGGCAAGACTGTTCACACCAATACCATCTCGACGTCTTTGGGAAACACTTATCCACGCAGCAATTACTGTCCCACACACACACGCACACACACACACACACACACACACACACACACACACACACACACACACACACACACACACACACACACACACACACACACACACACACAAACACAAACACACACAAACACAAACACAAACACACACACAAACACACACAAACACACACAAACACACACACTATAGACTGTGGATATATATATATTGTCTTCATTTCTTTTCACCATAACCATCGATTTGACAAAAACCTACATAAACATGACCAACCAACAGTGGACTGGCATCAGAAGGAACCTCTGCTCTTCACTCGAAGATCTAATCTATGCAGTTGATCTTGCTCTGCCTTCTCACACTCGAGATCAAGTAGAAAGGAAAATACGTAACCTAGAACAATAAGCCAATTCCATTGGTCTGTCAATTAATGCAAAAAAAGACAACAATATTGACAAACTGCAACCTAACACAGTAACCTATCATGATTAACAATCATGCACTCGAATATGTGAACAAGTTCACCTACCTGGGCAGCATCATCAGTCTCCAAGGAGGTGCAGAAGACATCAAAACACGATTGGGAAAAGCCAGGTCAGCATTTGCAAATGTAGAATGGCTATGGAAATTCTCAGTATACTCCAGAAAAACAAAACTAAGAATCTACAAGAACAATGTCCTCTCTGTGCTCCTGTACGGCTCTGAGTGCTGGCGCTTGACACAGCAAGATAACAATAGACTATCCAGCTTCCACAACACCTGCCTAAGGAGGATAATGAAAGTATACTGGCCCGAGACAATTTCCAACACAAGACTCGACCAAGCAACAAATCAACAACATATCTGCCTCACCATGAAAAAGAGGAGGTGGACCTGGCTCGGCCATGTCTACAGGATGAGCACTGACATTCTAGCAAAAAGAGCATTGACCTGGACGCCAGAAGGAAATGGGAAAAGAGGCAGCCCAAAAACAACTTGGCGACGAACAATTGAAGAAGAACTAAAGACGCCGGGCTTACCTTGTGCACAGAAGCAAGGAAAGCCCAAGACAGAGGGGTCTGGCGAGATCTTGTGAGAGCCTTATGTGCCACACGGCATGAAGAGGATAAGTAAGTAAGTAAGTACATATATATACACACACACACACACACACACACACATATATATATATATATATATATATATATATATATATACATATTCACAGTCTATAGCCAAGTACGCATAGTGTATGCCTTTTGACGGCACACTGCACATCATTGAGTTCAATACGATGGTAAACGACTACTACTCGCCTTAGTCGACTCAGTTCCAATTTAACCAGGGCTGCGCCGAGGAATCGCCCAGCCTCGACCTCGGCAAACACCAGACTTCCAGTCAAACTGAAAAAAGGTTATATATTCCTGACTCACACGCACTCGACCACACGACTCTAGCAACAAGAGTCGTATGTATGTAGCAAACAGCACACTGAATTAATTTACCTCTTTACTGTAGTACTGCAACATGCGTCTAAGCGCCCACACAACAACAAAGGATAAATAAAGACAATATTTTGTAAAACGCTGTAAATAAAACAAAATGTGCACTACGTACATTTTAGCCGCCTTTGCATGAAATAACTAATTACATTTTCGATGATGGAAAGACATTTTGATGATTAGAAAGTTGGCAGTAATTTAAACAAATTCTTCTTCGTATTATTATTTATTATTATTATAACAATATTGACAAGTAAACTAGTAAAAGTAAGCGACATTTTTATATAGTGGTATCCAGACCTTAGGAATGCTCAGAGCGCTTTACCATCCACTTTAATTTATTCTGGCAGAACTGTTCAATCGAACACTTTACCATCCACTTTCATTTATTCTGGCAGAACTGTTCAATCGAACACTTTACCATCCACTTTCATTTATTCTGGCAGAACTGTTCAATCGAACACTTTACTGTTTTACCATCCACATTCATTTATTCTGGCAGAACTGTTCAATCGAACACTTTACCGTCCACATTCATTTATTCTGGCAGAACTGTTCAATCAAACACTTTACCATCCACATTCATTTATTCTGGCAGAACTGTTCAATCGAACACTTTACCGTCCACATTCATTTATTCTGGCAGAACTGTTCAATCGAACACTTTACCGTCCACATTCATTTATTCTGGCAGAACTGTTTAATCGAACACTTTACCGTTCACATTCATTTATTCTGGCAGAACTGTTCAATCGAACACTTTACCATCCACATTAATTTATTCTGGCAGAACTGTTCAATCGAACACTTTACCGTCCACTTTCATTTATTCCGGCAGAACTGTTCAATCGAACACTTTACCGTCCACATTCATTTATTCTGGCAGAACTGTTCAATCGAACACTTTACCGTCCACATTCATTTATTCTGGCAGAACTGTTCAATCGAACACTTTACCGTTCACATTCATTTATTCTGGCAGAACTGTTCAATCGAACACTTTACCGTCCACATTCATTTATTCTGGCAGAACTGTTCAATCGAACACTTTACCGTCCACATTCATTTATTCTGGCAGAACTGTTCAATCGAACACTTTACCGTTCACATTCATTTATTCTGGCAGAACTGTTCAATCGAACACTTTACCGTCCACATTCATTTATTCTGGCAGAACTGTTCAATCGAAAACTTTACTGTCCACATTCATTTAATCTGGCAGAACTGTTCAATCGAACACTTTACCGTCCACATTCATTTATTCTGGCAGAACTGTTAAATCGAACACTTTACCGTCCTCTTTCATTAATTCTGGCAGAACTGTTCAATCGAACACTTTACCATCCACTTTCATTTATTCTGGCAGAACTGTTCAATCGAACACTTTACCGTTCACATTCATTTATTCTGGCAGAACTGTTCAATCGAACACTTTACCGTCCACATTCATTTATTCTGGCAGAACTTTTCAATCGAACACTTTACCGTCCACATTCATTTATTCTGGCAGAACTGTTCAATCGAACACTTTACCGTCCACATTCATTTATTCTGGCAGAACTGTTCAATCGAACACTTTACCGTCCACATTCATTTATTCTGGCAGAACTGTTCAATCGAACACTTTACCGTCCACATTCATTTATTCTGGCAGAACTGTTAAATCGAACACTTTACAGTCCACTTTCATTTATTCTGGCAGAACTGTTCAATCGAACACTTTACCGTTCACATTAATTTATTCTGGCAGAACTGTTCAATCGAACACTTTACCGTCCACATTCATTTATTCTGACAGAACTGTTCAATCGAACTCTTTATCATCCACATTCTTTTATTCTGGCAGAACTGTTCAATCGAACACTTTACCGTCCACATTCATTTATTCTGGCAGAACTGTTCAATCGAACACTTTACCGTCCACATTCATTTATTCTGGCAGAACTGTTCAATCGAACACTTTACCATCCACTTTCATTTATTCTGGCAGAACTGTTCAATCGAACACTTTACGGTCCACTTTCATTTATTCTGGCAGAACTGTTCAATCGAACACTTTACGATCCACTTTCATTTATTCTGGCAGAACTGTTCAATCGAACACTTTATCATCCACATTCATTTATTCTGGCAGAACTGTTCAATCGAACATTTTACCGTCCACATTCATTTATTCTGGCAGAACTGTTCAATCGAACACTTTACCGTCCACATTCATTTATTCTGGCAGAACTGTTCAATCGAACACTTTACCGTCCACTTTCATTTATTCTGGCAGAACTGTTCAATCGAACACTTTATCGTCACATTCATTTATTCTGGCAGAACTGTTCAATCGAACACTTTACCGTCCACATTCATTTATTCTGGCAGAACTGTTCAATCGAACACTTTACCGTCCACATTCATTTATTCTGGCAGAACTGTTCAATCGAACACTTTACCGTCCACTTTCATTTATTCTGGCAGAACTGTTCAATCGAACACTTTACCGTCCACTTTCATTTATTCTGGCAGAACTGTTCAATCGAACACTTTACCGTCCACTTTCATTTATTCTGGCAGAACTGTTCAATCGAACACTTTACCGTCCACTTTCATTTATTCTGGCAGAACTGTTCAATCGAACACTTTACCGTCCACTTTCATTTATTCTGGCAGAACTGTTCAATCGAACACATGATCATCCACATTCATTTATTCTGGCAGAACTGTTCAATCGAACACTTTACCGTCCACTTTCATTTATTCTGGCAGAACTGTTCAATCGAACACTTTACCGTCCACATTCATTTATTCTGGCAGAACTGTTCAATCGAACACTTTACCGTCCACATTCATTTATTCTGGCAGAACTGTTCAATCGAACACTTTACCGTTCACATTAATTTATTCTGGCAGAACTGTTCAATCGAACACTTTACCGTCCACATTCATTTATTCTGACAGAACTGTTCAATCGAACTCTTTGTCATCCACATTCATTTATTCTGGCAGAACTGTTCAATCGAACACTTTACCGTCCACATTCATTTATTCTGGCAGAACTGTTCAATCGAACACTTTACCGTCCACATTCATTTATTCTGGCAGAACTGTTCAATCGAACACTTTACCATCCACTTTCATTTATTCTGGCAGAACTGTTCAATCGAACACTTTACGGTCCACTTTCATTTATTCTGGCAGAACTGTTCAATCGAACACTTTACGATCCACTTTCATTTATTCTGGCAGAACTGTTCAATCGAACACTTTATCATCCACATTCATTTATTCTGGCAGAACTGTTCAATCGAACATTTTACCGTCCACATTCATTTATTCTGGCAGAACTGTTCAATCGAACACTTTACCGTCCACATTCATTTATTCTGGCAGAACTGTTCAATCGAACACTTTACCGTCCACTTTCATTTATTCTGGCAGAACTGTTCAATCGAACACTTTATAATCCACATTCATTTATTCTGGCAGAACTGTTCAATCGAACACTTTATCGTTCACATTCATTTATTCTGGCAGAACTGTTCAATCGAACACTTTACCGTCCACATTCATTTATTCTGGCAGAACTGTTCAATCGAACACTTTACCGTCCACATTCATTTATTCTGGCAGAACTGTTCAATCGAACACTTTACCGTCCACTTTCATTTATTCTGGCAGAACTGTTCAATCGAACACTTTACCGTCCACTTTCATTTATTCTGGCAGAACTGTTCAATCGAACACTTTACCGTCCACATTCATTTATTCTGGCAGAACTGTTCAATCGAACACTTTACCGTCCACTTTCATTTATTCTGGCAGAACTGTTCAATCGAACACATGATCATCCACATTCATTTATTCTGGCAGAACTGTTCAATCGAACACTTTACCGTCCACTTTCATTTATTCTGGCAGAACTGTTCAATCGAACACTTTACCATCCACTTTCATTTATTCTGGCAGAACTGTTCAATCGAACACTTTATCATCCACATTCATTTATTCTGGCAGAACTGTTCAATCGAACACTTTACCGTCCACTTTAATTTATTCTGGCAGAACTGTTCAATCGAACACTTTACCATCCACTTTCATTTATTCTGGCAGAACTGTTCAATCGAACACTTAACTGCTCTGCAAATATAGCGCGAAGATTTGCGTAGATCAGCCACTTATTATATTATTGGTAGCTGTCGTTTTTTTGTTTAAAAAAATATTGGACATCAATATAACTATGTGAATACTGAACAAATGTGTAACTACTTACTCTAACTCTTGCACGGATGACGCATGTCTCAGCCCGCCACACAGTTGCCGCACTTGACGGATGTCCAAACTGTGCAAACTGAATGAAAATTGCTAAATATTTGCCAATTGTTTCCTGATCAAAATACGTGATAACAGTAGTAAATGCTGTGAAGTGAGACTTAGCAGTCTAACAACCGTCAATCATGTTTGATTGCGACGTGTTTAGTTGTTTCCTTATAGAAACTAACAAGATCTCACTACGGCTTTTGTGTTGTATTATTTTTTGCACGACCATGATATAGTTATTTTCTATGTAGATAAACATGAAAGGTAAGCACAAATAAATACAACTTATCGACGACGAATTATCACCAGCATAAATGTGCTCAAATCATAACCTATATTCAGTACTGGGCAACTGATGATTTGTAGAATTGGCGACATGAATTACGCTTGCTCGACAGACCGAAAAGAGAAATGACTTATCTTTCACGTGACCTAATGCCTAGCAACAAAGTCCGTCATGCTATCAAAATGGATGCTGCAAATGTGGAGCTTTCGGATCTACCGTCGTATATGTTGTTGTTTTTACATTTATGGGGTGGCTCCTGTGTTAGCTATTACATACCTACTAGCTATTACATACCTACTAGCTATTACAAACCTACTAGCTATTACAAACCTACTAGCTATTACATACCTACTAGCTATAACACTGCAGCTATATATATCTTAATGGGTGTCTCCTGACTTTACCTATTACTTAAGTTATTCAATGTATATACATATATATATATATATATATATACATATATATAAATATATAAATTGATTATGAGTTTTGAGTTTTGTGTTGAAATTATGACCCCAAATGTCTTTCTTTAAGACCAAAACATAAGGCAAAATGCTTAAATGCGACAAAAAACTGCATGCGGGAATATTTGATTTGGCAGATGCCAAGCCTCTCCAATGATGTGATTCACATATGTTAGTAACAGTAACATAATGTTACTGTTATCAACATCGATGGCAAAGGCAAAGTTTCACGGAGGTCACGCGCATACTTTTGATTAGGACGTAGGCTATGTTTTTTCTCGAAGAAAAAACATTTGGGGCTTTAATTTCAACAAAATATAGGACACAATTTGCGACAGGTACATATACGCGCTATATATTTTGTTAGTTTTACGGACCCTGTTACTAGGCAATAGCTCACATGATGGATACACCCACTGGGCGTGGCTGACCTGAGACAGATGACGGGACAAGCCGGCTGCTTCAACACCCAAGAGAGGGACATCATCTCCGTTGGGCAGACTTTTGCTGAGTGTATAGTTCTCGGCACAATGTCAACGAGGCTAGGCTGCTGTGATTCATATACGAGTGTGACAAGTTTCAGTGCATCGGTCTTCGTCGCCAGTTTCTCGATGTACGTCCTGCAGTCGAGCTCAGTGTCTATCCCTAGACTCCTCGTGTACTCCGCGGTCTTTGGGTCGCCTAGCAACCCCGCCATGAATGTGAGCAAGACCTCGTGTTGCCAGACATACCTCTTGTCGTCGATCAGCTTCTGAATCCCGTCAGGTGGACCTCTCAGCATCCCTATGGCTGCCATGTTTTCCTGAATGGTTAAGTGCGTGAACGACCAGCATTTCCGTCTCCGGTATTCCGTGATCTGGTCGGTCGCCAGGGATTCCGTGAGGAGCCCACAGCGCCTGTCTTCGTCAGTGAAGTCGTGGAGGTCTTCTTCGTAGAACACGAGACGCAGCCGTGGGGTGATTGTGCATCGCATCGCCAACTCGGTGAGTTTTGCTAACAGTTCACGTGACTCGTGTAGGATCTGCGCTGAATCCATTCGTGTCACCGTCCGCTGGAAGGGCGGTGAGAGTTTCCGAAAGAGCTCTGTTATTGCGTAAACATACAACCGAGTCATCGTGTTGATTGGAGGTTTGTGAGTGTCTTGAGTGCGAGAGTGTAGATCCTTCAGCCAGGTGCACACAAACGAGCACTGGACGGGGACGTAACAAAATGTCATCATATTGACATTCTCTTGAAGGTGATCTAAGATGAACCGCTCCAGGTCAGGGTTTCCGGTGCTGAACTTGCAAACGTATTTCTTGATGCTTTCTTCGGAGAAGCCGTACAGTTCTGCAACTCTATGGAACACTTCACACGGGAGTCGGTCATTTGGCCTGGATGTGACTAGCACCTTTGCTCCAGGCAGCATGACGTTGCCTAGGATACTTGAGATCATCGTATTCACAGTAACCTTCTCGCGGTAATCTCTTTCGACATTATCGTAATGATATTCAGACAATTCATCAAGACCTTCCAGGAACACCATGACCTTGTTTGAGTTTCTAAGAATTTGGCGCATGATTACTCCTTGATCTTCTTCAGACATTGGTAATCCTCCCAGCAGGAAATCCCAAAGGTTGATTTTCCTTTCATGTGTGAAATTGCGCATTGCTACGACGAAGAGGAAGCTGACAATGTTTCTCCAGAGGTCACTGTCAGCCCATTGTTTTGCTATATGATTAGATAGTGTCGTTTTGCCGACGCCAGCTTTTCCCCTAATTAGAACATTTCGAGGGACCGAGTTATTGTCCAAAACTTTGTACAATCCAGCTATTGTGATTCGATCACTTTCCTGCATTTGCAGCTGCATTTCCTCCACGTCACGATAGGCAAGGGTTTCCGGGAGATGCACGGTATCGAACTTCTGCAGCCTGAGTTCCACGAACATCTCGTCAAGAGTGAAAGGCGAGGATGGCTCGTCAATGGAACACTGAACCGAGATAGTGACATTTCTATACGTCTTCCTTAGACTTTCTATGACAGTTTCTGGAGACAAAACAAGTCAGCACGTTTCGCTATAAAAGTGAAGATAGATATTGCAGAACAACGTTATTAACTAAGGATACTACCGTATAAAACAATAGTTATGCAGGGTCATTTATAATGATATATACAAGCTTAGTGGCAAATCGTAATGACACAGATATGCTAGAAAGAAAAATTTATGTATTCGTCATCGCGTTCATAATTCGTTTGTTTCGGAACCAAATGACAACCTGCAACGGCAATAAGGAACGGTTTTGACCACTGCATTTGAATTGGATAAATTAGTTCATTAGTAGGAATGTGACATAAATATGAAATGGATGGTTCCTTTGCTACATTTATTCAAATGTAATTGCACCTTACGGTGGCGTAGTGACACATTTAATGGGACGCGGCCTGCGGTCTTGTTCTATTATCTGTGCCTCTACGCCATCGACTCGCACGAATAAAGTTGCATGCAATTTGCAAAGGTGCCATTTCATATAATAACTACAAAGAACACTCGACTTACGTATTTATAGCATTGATATTTATAAAGAACAAATTAAAAACATGAACGCACCTTCGAGACGCTTGGGGTCCGGTTTCGTTTCTTCATCAAACCGTTTTACTTGTTCTGTAACAAAAGTTACTAAATGTTTCGCTTGCTTCGTTAAGCAAACAGTCAGCCAGTGAGGCAGCGTTGTATCAGTTTGTGTCATGGAAATAAATCAAAATATATCCTTGAATTCGTGACATTTGTTAACTGAAGAAATCAGACGATATACAATGTTATAATTGTATATTAAAGCTGCTAAATTTAGACAGCATGTTATGAACATATTCAAAATGTTGGCTTCGTTCTCTCCTGATTGTAGAAAGGTTCCATGTCATTGAAAACACCAGACGCTTATACAGCGTATTAGAAGAGTACAATTATGTTTTTTTAATATCGAAATGCGATACTAGATGGCGGCAGTAATTATCGTAGTATTCGAATATTGTGCAATTGTATATGAGGTGACATGTCGTACTACCGGGGGCCGCTAAGTAAACACAATGCGATTTGGCTGAAGGTATATATTTAAGGGCGGCTGTCTGTTCCTTGTTTTTTTATGTTAAGTAATATAAAATAATAACGATATAAAGTAATATAATGTTTTTATGACTATAATGCATGTCCGCTGTTTGAATTTTTCTTCTGCAAAATGTAAACGAAATGTTCAGATTATAAATATAATATATTGCCAATTAAAAATACGCATGTTGGTTTAACCGCACAGCTGCTTGATGTACAATGTAGTCGCCATGTTCCCACTTTAAAGACAACCAATTCAGCTAACTGTCTGTTGATTAGTACCACTCTGGCAGATTCCGGGTAATGAAATAGGTAACTTCCATTTGTCATTATCACCATGCGAAACATACCTTGCAGATCATGAATTGTCTCTTCTTTCGCTAGAAGCCGATTTTTCAGAGTCGTGTTGGCGTTCAAAAGTTCGATAATTTCCTGAAAGAATAAAATATATTTATAAACGTTAAAAAAACTATTTCAAATTTGATAATTTTCACGTACGTTTCGTGTGTGTGTGTGTGTGTGTGTGTGTGTGTGTGTGTGTGTGTGTGTGTGTGTGTGTGTGTGTGTGTGTGTGTGTGTGTGTTTATGTGTGCGTGCGTGCGCGCGCATGTGTGTATGTATATATGTGTGCATAATGGGTATGTGCGTAGATGAACGTGTATGAGTGTGTGTGTACGCATGTGGCTATGTTTTATGCGTGCGTGCGTGCGTGCGTGCGTGCGTATGTGCTTGAATTAGTAATCGTTATCACAATAACATCTATGGTATACATTATACTTTCAGTCAATTTACATACTACGTTTTATTTTTAATTGACACTAATTAACATGATATATGTTTGTGCGCCGCGCGCGTGCGTGCGTGCGTGTGTGTGTGCGTGCGTGTTTGTGTGTGTGTTACACTGTGTAGGTAATAATTACCTCCTCTCTATCTGTCACCAACTGTTGCCACGAGCTGCGTTCGTTGGCCAGGAAAGTAGCATCGCTGACGTCGAGAGTGGTCCTCTCAATCTGGAATAGACCGTAGAAATGTCTTGTTTTGTCATAATTACCGACTTCACTAAAAAGGTAAGTTCTTATATAGCGCAGTATCCAGTCTTCAGGACTGCTCAAAGCGCTTTACTCTTTACTCCCTGGCAGACCTGTTCGATCGAACACCATCTCGACTTATCTGGGAAGCATTCAGCCACGCTGCAATTAATGCGCGAAGACTATTCGTACACAAATACCCACCACTGTCTATAGCCAGGTACTCACTCATACAGTTGAGTGAACTGAAGCAACGTATAGTAAACGAACTTGCCCAAGGTTCGACACCGCCGCACAGGATTTGAACCCGCGTTATCTCAGTCGAGAGTCCGGAGCTCTTACCGCTGCGCTACTGCGTTCCACCCCACTAATACAAAAACTCCGAAAAATCGCATAGTGATTTGGAAATCTACCGGAGTTCTATCCAACTTGCCCTAGGTGAACTACAGTAACTGTGCTCATACCTATTACCTCCTGTATGTCTTGGACAGCTTGCTGGGCGGCCGGGTCAGCTCGCAGCTGTAGCGAGTCCTGCAGCATGTCAGTCAGAGTGTCAACAACGTTTGACACGTCAGACGCCGTCATCTTCATTGTTTCGGTGTGCATCAATTCGTTTCTTGTAGATTGTACCTACAATAAAGTTACATATACAGGAACTTCTTTATTCTGCAAAGAACTGGCACACATAGAAACGTATTTCGTAAACATTGCAAACCTGCCATTAGACCCTAACTAATGGCTCAAAATATGCAACTGACGTGAGAGCCACTCATAATTGGTGTCTTTCAAGCATGACTGTTGGCAGGGGTCAGGAAATGAACCCCATTTCACTATGATGATGAATGACCAACGACGCCCGTCCTGGGGGTGCACTTGGAGGGCTGTTTGTACGGCCTCAAGGGGGCTGCAATTGGGAGTCTTAAAGGGGAATGCAGCTGCCACGATAAATACGAACCTCCCTTTTGAAAAACCTTGGCTACGGTCTTGTCAAGATACAATATAGGTTAAACCTTAATATCAGCGTGCAAACCATACGCTACAATGCGCATGTGCAGTATTTACAGTAGGTATAATGCCGTGTTCACTCAGAAGAGTTTTGCCTGCCTAAATTTAGATCGATGTATGACGTACAATAATTATTGTCCGCATCACCACGCGTTCCTTCTACAATTGTTCCAAGCTATGTAACTTTTCATACACGTGCAGTTTACGCGGTTTACCTTTCTGGTCTAATGTTGTGTTGACACATGGATAAACAGGTTTGTCCAGGCTACGCGGTTTATCGTCACGTGTACGATAACGACGTAGCTTGGACCAATTGTAGACTGGAAGCGTGCCGTCGTGGCGATGCGAATAATTGTACGTCAGATACCTCTTTAAAGTGTAGCCAATTAAACTTCTGTATATGAACAATGTATTACTCTGTGTGAATATTACCATGTTTTGGTTTCACAGGTAACACTGCGCATATAAAATCTCAAACATAAAATACTAAACATAAAATATAAAATATAGTCGTAAATTCTGAAAACACATGAACAGTGTCCAGTGATTACCGATCTCTAACTAAAGGAAAACATATCTGTACGTACAGCTTTGACCTTTGTTGTGTCGACAACTGCTCTGAAGTGGGCGCAGTTCATCATTAGCTGCGTTATGCCTGACGTGTCTGTATCGGACGGATGTACGCTGTGCGGCGATGCTTTCTCCATGAAGACTTTGGCGATCTGCCACGGCTCCACTGGCCAACGGGAGATGTCCGCGTTTCTCATTGTCAACCTCGTTGTCGACTGGGCACGCAAGTCAGCGACGGCAGCGAGCCATTTAGAACACACGTTGTCACGACAAACAATATACCACTTGCTGGTGGATTTGTCATACGAGATTTTCGAACGTGAACCATGAACAGAGCACTGTGTTGTTCCGCATGTTCTCTGAAGTCTCGCGTGAATCTTTGTGATTTCGGAGAGGCAGGTGTTGCGCAGGACTTCCGTTGTTAGTTGTAGCATCCTGGTGGCCTTCAGCCAGTTGATGTATTCCCAGTCGCTCAGCTCACCAATGGCTCCAGGACGTGCAGGAGCAGGAGCAGGAGCAGGAGTGGGAGTAGGAGCAGGAGCAGGAGTAGGAGTAGGAACAGTAGTAGGAGCAGGAGCAGGAATAGGAGCAGGAGCAGGGATTGGGGACAGGGCTTCAGTTGTCGGTGGGGCATCTTCTGAAGTTGCAGTCACCTGGGCCTCGTCTGTGGAAGTAGTTGATTGTGCCTCCTCTGTCAGTGTAGTCAATTGGGCCACGTCTGTCGGTGGAGATGTTGTCAAGTGGAACTGGTTTACCCGCAAAACTTCAGTCGATTGTGTCTCGTCGGTTGACGATCTTTCAGTCGATTGAACCTCTTCTGTCGGTGGGCCTTCAGTTGATTGGGCCTCGTCTGTCAGCGGGCCTTCATTTGATTGGACTTCGTCTGTCGGCAGGCCTTCAGTTGACTGAGTGTCGGCTGTCGGTGAGCCTTCTGTCAATTGGGTCTCGTCTGTCAGCAAGCCTTCCGTCGTTTGGGTCTCGTTTGCCGGCGGGCCTTTAATCGACTGGGCATCTTCTGTCGGTGAGCTTTCCGCCGTTTGGGTCTCGTCTGTCGGTGAGCCATCAGTCGGTTGGGTCTCGTCTGTTGACGAGTCTTCAGTCGATTGGGTATCATTTGTCGGCGACCCGTGTGTCGGTGAGCCATCAGTCCATTCGGTCTCGTCTGTTGGAGAGTCTTCAGTCGATTGGGTCACGTCTGTCGGTGAGCCATCAACGGATCGGGCATCTTCTGTCGGTCGGCCTTCCGCCATTTGGGTTTCATCTGTCGGCGGGTTTTCAGTCGATTGAGTCTTGTGTGTCGGTGAGCCTTCAGTCGATTGGGTCTCGTCTGGCGGCGAGCCTTCAGTCCATTGGGTCTCATTGGAGGGTGGTCTTTCAATTGATTGGGCATCTTCTGTCTGCAGACCTTCAATCAATTGGGAATCTTCTGTTGGCGGACCTTCAGTCGACTGGGCATCTTCTGTCGGCGGGCCTTCTATCGATTGGGCATCTTCTTTCGGTGGGCCTTCTGTCAAATGGGCATCAACTGTCGGCAGGCCTATATTATAGTGGGCCTCGTCTGCCGGTGGGCCTTCATTTGATTGGGCCTCGTCTGTCGGCAGGCCTTCAGTCGACAGGGTGTCGTCTCTCGGTGTGCCGTATGTTGACTGGGCCTCGTCTGTCGGCGGGCCTTCAGCCGATTTGGTCTCGTTAGTCGGAGAGCCATCAGTTGATTTGGTCTCGTCTGTCGGCGAGTCTTCAGTCGATTGGGTCTCGTTTGTCGGCGACCCGCCATCAATAGATCGGGCATCTTCTGTCAGTAAGCCTTCCGCCGTTTGGGTCTTATCTGTTGGCGGGTTTTCAGTCGATTGAGTCTCGTTTGTCGGCGAGCCATCAATGGATCGAGCATCTTCTGTCAGTAAGCCTTCCGCCGTTTGGGTCTTATCTGTTGGCAGGTTTTCAGTCGATTGGGTTTCGTCTGTCGGTGAGCCTTCAGTCGATTGGGTCTCGTTTGTCGGCGAGCCATCAATCGATCGGGTCTCATTTGTCGGCGAGCCTTCTGTCGATTGAGTCTCGTCTATAGGTGAGCTTTCCGTCGTTTGGTTCTCGTTTGTTAGCGGGCCTTCAATCGATTGGGCATCTTCTGTGGGCAGGCCTTTAAATAATTGGACATCTTCTGTCGGCTGGCCGTTAATCAATTGGGCATATTCTGTCGATTGAGTCTCGTCTATAGGTGAGCTTTCCGTCGTTTGGTTCTCGTTTGTTAGCGGGCCTTCAATCGATTGGGCATCTTCTGTGGGCAGGCCTTTAAATAATTGGACATCTTCTGTCGGCTGGCCGTTAATCAATTGGGCATATTCTGTCGGCGGACCTTCAGTAGACTGAGCACCTTCTGTCGGCAGGCTTTCGGTCGACTGACCATCTTCTGTGGGCGGGCCTTCAGTCGACTGGGCATCTTCTGTCGGCGGACCTTCTATCGATTGTACATCTTCTGTCGGCGGGCTATCAGTCGACTCGACTTCGTCTATCGGCGTGACCGCCACTGGAGGTTGTGGCATATTGCTGCAACAAACAATACACAATGGTAATAACGAATATCGTACAACAAATTAGTTATATGTTGGACGTGGTCATCTTACCATCGTCACTAAATATGAACCTGTCTGTACACCTGAACACTGTTATACAAGAATACTGAAGACAAGACGTGGAATGCCACCGCGACACAAGAGTGCCAAAAAGAGCGTAGCACTGGGCGTCACCAGAAGAGAGACTGAGAGAAAAAACATACACAAAACCAACGAAAAACGGAAAAATACCTGGAATGAATGGCATAGACGTAGATGAGTGGGGTTGAATGCTCTCATAGAGTGAGTGAACAAGTAAGTACGTAAGTAAGTACGTAAGTAAGTACGTAAGTAAGTACGCAGAGGGCAAGATGATTAGTAACCAAGCAATTCATAATTGTGGACTATTCGCACCGGAGACGTTCGGCATAACAATTAGGTAGACTAAACTAACATTTTATGAACAAACAATAACACTGACATAATTATTCATGAAAACTCTTTGAAATGCAAATAATGCACATTATTCATGTCAGCCGTAGGTCGGCCGTAGGTCTAACAATGAACTGCGACAACGAGCATCGGTAAAGTAAGGATTGTACCAAAATAACTGAAATGGCATTAGTAAAACAGGGCATGTCATAATTAGTATACGAATACAACATATACAACATATACAACAGATACAACAGATACAACATATACACCAGATACACCAGATACAACATATACAACAGATACAACAGATACAACAGATACAACAGATACAACAGATACAACAGATACAACAGATACAACAGTTCACAAGAGGCGCTCGGAGGAATAACATTATACTATTTTTAACTTAAAATATTAATTATCCAGTTATTACACTTATTTACTGAAATCACACCAAGACGCGGTGACAAAGATTTAATCAAACTAATCAAATTTATTTAGACACCACATAAAACATTTCTCTAAAATAGAATCTGAAATAGTTATAGATAATAAAATATGACGATACGAAATAGCGCATAACGACAAATCGTTGGCAATGCCAATGGGCAATTAATAGTGTACTAGTTAACAGGTTGTGGCGGCACGCCTTGTAATCATTGGCCTAAACGGGTCTACATACACGTATGCACAGCTGGGATGTACGTGGGTTATATTCTATAATGTTTCACCTATGAAATGCCCTAAGGGCACTTGTTCACCCAACTGTGACGACGACGTGGATGGCGGTGATTCAATCACTGCTGACGTCGTCAGCTGGATTGGGTCATTGTAACCTAGATTGGGTCATTGTAACCTAGATTGGGTCATTGTAACCTAGATTGGGTCATTGTAACCTAGGTGCAGAGTAGATTTGTCATATGTTGCCCTTTTCACTTCCGTTCCAACAGGACCGAGGGCACAGTAAATGGACTAATAATTTATTTCCGAGTGCCGTTCTAGTGAGTTAACGACATAGGCCTACTTGCTGCACAGTTCTATGCCCTGTGTGAGATATTTTGTTGCTATGGTACATTATAATAAAGTAAAAAAAGTAATGGTAAGTTCTTATGTAGCGCAGTATCCAGTCCTTAAGACTGCTCAAAGCAAATTACACTTTACTCCCATACTTCTCTGGGAAGCATCCAGTCAGGCTGCAATTAATGCGCGAAGGCTATTCGTACACAAATATCCACCACTGTCTATAGTCAGGTACTCATTCATACAACTGAGTAAACTGGAGCAACGTATAGTTAACGAACTTGCCCAAGTTTTGACACCGCAGGATTTGAACCCGGGCTCTCTCGGTCGAGAGTCCAAATATCTTCTATTCACTGCACCACCGCATTCCATTATATATATATATATATATATATCGATCAAATAGTCTTACATGGCAGATCATTGTTTTGTCCGATGAATAATTAACATTATGATGCTTTCAGTGCTATCAGTGAAGTGTGTGTGTGCATGTGTGTGTGTGTGCGTGCGTGCGTGCGCGCGTGTGTATGTGTGTACAACATACAAGCGTGTGTGAGTACATGTGTGTGCATGCGCGTGTGCGTGTGTGTACGCCTGTGTGCGTATATGCGCGCGCGCGTGCGTGTCTCCGTATGTCAGTGCGTGCTTTTCTCCACTCTGTGTGTGTGTGCGTACGCGCATATGTGTTTGTGTGCTTTTGTTTAATGGTAAACAATTGGAAACGGCAAAATTAGCAACGCATGACTGTACCGAGACAGATGAAATATAGAAACAACTGTATGTCTGTACGTGTTGATGTACATGTATATGTATATATGTTATAACAGTGCCAACTTGCTGTCGCTCTAGTACTGTAATGGAACCATTCACAGGTGCCACCGTTCAGTCGTAGTTCCCGTGTTACCGCTGTTTTACTGTTGATGTCGTTGTATGGCGTGAACCACTGACGATGTACGCTAAAATAGACTCATTGTAGAGCAGTCAACCATGCATCTCGCTTCGTGTGAAAAGTCGAAGGTCTTATGTCGAACTAAACGTGTATTCAGATGGCGACATTTTACATGGAAACATAATTGGTGTGCCTCTGAATGTACTTCTGTTGAGATTTGTCACGATCGATAAATACATTTGTTATGTTTATTTTGGTATAGTTAACTGCTGAGTATACGGGATGGACAACAGCCAGTATGAAAGTCGATGGCAGACACACTGCTGAGTGTACGGGATGGACAACAGCCAGTATGAAAGTCGATGGCAGACACACTGCTGAGTGTACGGGATGGACAACAGCCAGTATGAAAGTCGATGGCAGACACACTGCTGAGTGTACGGAATGGACAACAGCCAATACGATAGTCGATGGCAGACACACTGCTGAGTGTACGGGATGGACAACAGCCAGTACGAAAGTCGATGGCAGACACACTGCTGAGTGTACGGGATGGACAACAGCCTGTATGAAAGTCGATGGCAGACACACTGCTGAGTGTACGGGATGGACAACAGCCAGTACGAAAGTCGATGGCAGACACACTGCTGAGTGTACGGGATGGACAACAGCCAGTATGAAAGTCGATGGCAGACACACTGCTGAGTGTACGGGATGGACAACAGCCAGTATGAAAGTCGATGGCAGACACACTGCTGAGTGTACGGGATGGACAACAGCCAGTATGAAAGTCGATGGCAGACACACTGCTGAGTGTACGGGATGGACAACAGCCAGTATACGAAAGTCGATGGCAGACACACTGCTGAGTGTACGGGATGGACAACAGTACGAAAGTCGATGGCAGACACACTGCTGAGTGTACGGGATGGACAACAGCCAGTATGAAAGTCGATGGCAGACACACTGCTGAGTACGGGATGGACAACAGCCAGTACGAAAGTCGATGGCAGACACACTGCTGAGTGTACGGGATGGACAACAGCCAGTACGTCGATGGCAGACACACTGCTGAGTGTACGGGATGGACAACAGCCAGTACGAAAGTCGATGGCAGACACACTGCTGAGTGTACGGGATGGACAACAGCCAGTATGAAAGTCGATGGCAACACACAGCTGAGTGTACGGGATGGACAACAGCCAGTATGAAAGTCGATGGCAGACACACTGCTGAGTATACGGGATGGACAACAGCCAGTATGAAAGTCGATGGCAGACACACTGCTGAGTGTACGGGATGGACAACAGCCAGTATGAAAGTCGATGGCAGACACACTGCTGAGTGTACGGGATGGACAACAGCCAGTATGAAAGTCGATGGCAGACACACAGCTGAGTGTACGGGATGGACAACAGCCAGTATGAAAGTCGATGGCAGACACACTGCTGAGTATACGGGATGGACAACAGCCAGTATGAAAGTCGATGGCAGACACACTGCTGAGTGTACGGGATGGACAACAGCCAGTATGAAAGTCGATGGCAGACACACAGCTGAGTGTACGGGATGGACAACAGCCAGTATGAAAGTCGATGGCAGACACACTGCTGAGTGTACGGGATGGACAACAGCCAGTATGAAAGTCGATGGCAGACAAACTGCTGAGTGTACGGGATGGACAACAGCCAGTATGAAAGTCGATGGCAGACACACAGCTGAGTGTACGGGATGGACAACAGCCAGTATGAAAGTCGATGGCAGACACACTGCTGAGTGTACGGGATGGACAACAGCCAGTATGAAAGTCGATGGCAGACACACTGCTGAGTGTACGGAATGGACAACAGCCAATACGATAGTCGATGGCAGACACACTGCTGAGTGTACGGGATGGACAACAGCCAGTACGAAAGTCGATGGCAGACACACTGCTGAGTGTACGGGATGGACAACAGCCTGTATGAAAGTCGATGGCAGACACACTGCTGAGTGTACGGGATGGACAACAGCCAGTACGAAAGTCGATGGCAGACACACTGCTGAGTGTACGGGATGGACAACAGCCAGTACGAAAGTCGATGGCAGACACACTGCTGAGTGTACGGGATGGACAACAGCCAGTACGAAAGTCGATGGCAGACACACTGCTGAGTGTACGGGATGGACAACAGCCAGTATGAAAGTCGATGGCAGACACACAGCTGAGTGTACGGGATGGACAACAGCCAGTATGAAAGTCGATGGCAGACACACTGCTGAGTATACGGGATGGACAACAGCCAGTATGAAAGTCGATGGCAGACACACTGCTGAGTGTACGGGATGGACAACAGCCAGTATGAAAGTCGATGGCAGACACACAGCTGAGTGTACGGGATGCACAACAGCCAGTATGAAAGTCGATGGCAGACACACTGCTGAGTATACGGGATGGACAACAGCCAGTATGAAAGTAGATGGCAGACACACTGCTGAGTATACGGGATGGACAACAGCCAGTATGAAAGTCGATGGCAGACACACTGCTGAGTGTTCGGGATGGACAACAGCCAGTATGAAAGTCGATGGCAGACACACAGCTGCGTGTACGGGATGGACAACAGCCAGTATGAAAGTCGATGGCAGACACACTGCTGAGTGTACGGGATGGACAACAGCCAGTATGAAAGTCGATGGCAGACACACAGCTGAGTGTACGGGATGGACAACAGCCAGTATGAAAGTCGATGGCAGACACACTGCTGAGTGTACGGGATGGACAACAGCCAGTATGAAAGTCGATGGCAGACACACTGCTGAGTGTACGGGATGGACAACAGCCAGTATGAAAGTCGATGGCAGACACACAGCTGAGTGTACGGGATGGACAACAGCCAGTATGAAAGTCGATGGCAGACACACTGCTGAGTGTACGGGATGGACAACAGCCAGTATGAAAGTCGATGGCAGACACACTGCTGAGTGTACGGAATGGACAACAGCCAGTACGAAAGTCGATGGCAGACACACTGCTGAGTGTACGGGATGGACAACAGCCAGTACGAAAGTCGATGGCAGACACACTGCTGAGTGTACGGGATGGACAACAGCCTGTATGAAAGTCGATGGCAGACACACTGCTGAGTGTACGGGATGGACAACAGCCAGTACGAAAGTCGATGGCAGACACACTGCTGAGTGTACGGGATGGACAACAGCCAGTATGAAAGTCGATGGCAGACACACTGCTGAGTGTACGGGATGGACAACAGCCAGTATGAAAGTCGATGGCAGACACACTGCTGAGTGTACGGGATGGACAACAGCCAGTACGAAAGTCGATGGCAGACACACTGCTGAGTGTACGGGATGGACAACAGCCAGTACGAAAGTCGATGGCAGACACACTGCTGAGTGTACGGGATGGACAACAGCCAGTATGAAAGTCGATGGCAGACACACAGCTGAGTGTACGGGATGGACAACAGCCAGTATGAAAGTCGATGGCAGACACACTGCTGAGTATACGGGATGGACAACAGCCAGTATGAAAGTCGATGGCAGACACACTGCTGAGTGTACGGGATGGACAACAGCCAGTATGAAAGTCGATGGCAGACACACAGCTGAGTGTACGGGATGGACAACAGCCAGTATGAAAGTCGATGGCAGACACACTGCTGAGTATACGGGATGGACAACAGCCAGTATGAAAGTCGATGGCAGACACACTGCTGAGTGTACGGGATGGACAACAGCCAGTATGAAAGTCGATGGCAGACACACTGCTGAGTGTACGGGATGGACAACAGCCAGTATGAAAGTCGATGGCAGACACACAGCTGAGTGTACGGGATGGACAACAGCCAGTATGAAAGTCGATGGCAGACACACTGCTGAGTGTACGGGATGGACAACAGCCAGTATGAAAGTCGATGGCAGACACACAGCTGAGTGTACGGGATGGACAACAGCCAGTATGAAAGTCGATGGCAGACACACTGCTGAGTATACGGGATGGACAACAGCCAGTATGAAAGTCGATGGCAGACACACTACTGTTCAATTCCGTGGTTGTACAGTGTGTTCATGCACTATTTTCGGGAACGTCGAGGCAACACGGGTTTTACTTATTGTCTCTCTATTCCATTATTAGGTCCTACGATCTTCAAGGTTTTCAAACGGTTTCAAATGGTAAAGTATCTACTCTTAGTGCTGGAAATGTTGGTACAGTTGTCAAGCTGGTGACCACAGTGTAACTGACGTCTGACAAAGCCCACAGGTGAATGTCGTGATACGTAATCTTAAGAACAGTTATTCAACTATATATATGAATGTTTGCGAAATTCATCAGTCTAAGTATTAGAATGCCTTAATAAACTGGTCGAAGAAATTAGTAATTCTCTTGATCATAATAAATATGCCATTGGCATATTTGTTGACCTTAAAAAAGCATTTGATACGGTTAACCATGATATATTGGCAAAAAAAAATAATGTTATGGTATTCGTGGTGATGCACATAAATGGATTATGAGTTATTTAAAAAACAAAAGTCAGTTTGTTCACTATGATAAGTGTGTCTCAGAAATACTCAAAATATCTTGTGATGTCCCACAAGGATCTGTTTAAGGTCCAAAGTTGTTTATTTTGTACATAAACGATATTTGTAATGTTTCAAACATTTTAAAGTTAAACTTATTTGCTGACGATACTAACATGTTCTACAGTAATAGTGATATAGGTGAACTTGTCAGGTTAACAAATATTTAATTGGAAAAGTTGCATGTATGGTTTGCAGTAAACAGGCTCTCTCTCAATCTATCAAAGACAAATTGTATGTTATTTGGTAATCGTATTACAGAGACATATGTCTCTATACATATAAGTAAGGAAGAAATAAATAAGGTTGAATTCACAACATTTTTAGGAGGTTTGATAGATAATAAATTAACGTGGAAAAAAACACATTTCTGTGTTAAAATCTAACCTCTCAAAGAGTTGTGCCATGATGTATAGAGCCAGCTTTGTCATTAACAAACGTGGAATGCTTCTTTTATACGATTCTCTCTTTCTTTCATACATTATGTATTGCATTGAAGTATGGGGCAATACACATGCTGCTACCTTAAATTGTTTAGTATTGTTTCAAAAGAAAGTGGTGCGCTTAATTTGTAGAGCTAAGAGGTTGGATGACACTTGACACTTCTTCTCTAGTCTCTGAATTACGTATCTTGAAAGTGTCAGATATTGTTGAATTACGAACTGCACTTATTATGTACAAGGCAAATAACAATTTGCTACCAGTGAACATACAAAAGTTGTTTACTTTGTACAGTCCTGTCTATGCAACTAGACAAAGCCCAACTTTTAAACAACATTTTGCTCACACCAATTTAAAGAGAATGTGTCTTTCGTTTAAAGGTGTAAAACTATGAAATTCTCTAGACAATTCTTTAATATGTTCTAGAAACGTCCATTGTTTCAAAAAAATACACTGATAATATTTTGCTTACTTACTAAAAATGTATTGTCGATATGGGACTTCATAAATTGTTATTCTTTAAGTGGTTTTGGTGATATATATTTCATTTTTTTAAACATATAAATTGTATGTTGTAATCACACATGTTGCATATTGTAATATATATTTTGATTGTAAATATGTCAATTGTAATTTGGGCAAGTGTTGTAAGTGGCACACTTCTTCTTGCCCTTTTATACTTCAAAACTGTGATTTACATTTGTATATTTGGCATTGTTTTGTATTTGTGTATTGTATATTGTGCATGTATTACGATGTTGTTGAATAAACACTTGAACATGCAACAAAGTAGCATTGCCTTATAGCGGGGAAAACATAGAAGTAGTTAACACAGGACGACCGTCTCATTATTCATGTCTACTCGGCCTCTCCGCACTAAACATGCACACCAACCCGCTACATCGTCAAACCACCAAACTGTTCGAAATATAAGTGATCAATAAAGCTAAATAGAACAAGAGGATGATGCTTATAATATGATTACCACAATGAAAGTGAAAATCATAAATGCCATAACGGGACACCGTCAAAGAGAACACCGTTTCCTTGAATAGCATCTAATCTACCAAAGTTGTTTCCTCAAATGGTATAACCCTTCGTGAATCCTGTTCTATTATTTAATCTATGAATTGTTTTGAGATAATATCGATTTAATCAAATGTATATTTGCATAAATGGTCAAATAAATTGGTCTCGTCTATTACTTCTGGTAAGTTGTCGGAAAATTCGGCAACAAGAGCAGAGAAACACAGGCATTAAGGTGTCACAAATGCATGTGAGAATTCCAAGTTTGTAAGTCACCTGAATCGATTTCTGTGCAAGAATTAAATAAGTTAATAGTTTGTCTGATGATTTAATTCCAGGCCAAGCGTTAAATAAGTTAATAGGTTGTTTGATGATTTAATTCGAGGGCAGGCATTAAATAGGTTAATAGTTTGTCTGATGACTTAATTCCAGGGCAAGCATTAAATAAGTTAATGGTTTGTCTGATGATTTAATTCCAGGCCAAGCATTAAATAAGTTAATAGTATGTCTGATGATTTAATTCCAGGCCAAGCGTTAAATAAGTTAATAGGTTGTTTGATGATTTAATTCGAGGGCAGGCATTAAATAGGTTAATAGTTTGTCTGATGATTTAATTCCAGGGCAAGCATTAAATAAGTTAATGGTTTGTCTGATGATTGAATCCCAGGCCAAGCATTAAATAAGTTAATAGTTTGTCTGATGATTTAATTCCAAGCCAAGCATTAAATAAGTTAATAGCTTGTCTGATGATTTTACCAAAACAACATACACAAATGAACACAAACGGACTAGCATGGCGTAGTAGATACAATGTAGGTATTCGTTTTTGCATAATTAATTTGAAATGAGTCGAGCGAAAAAAAATCGTATGAGAAAGAATGTTTAAAGTACGACACATTTACATACCGTACCCGGTGTACCGCATTCATGGCTGTTCTCTTTCATGTGATGAGCATTGACACCCGGGACAGTGGAGGGAGGGGGCGACCCCGTGTCGTCTCCTCACCACGTCCATGGCTTTACCGACACTCTAATGACTGGAGTAAGCGCGATTACGTTGTAAATCCACACTGAGTTTATCTCATCAATTGTTGCTAATCGCTGTGCCGTCTATATGTAGCGTTCTGATGATAAAAAAACTGCTTACCTATACGTTATATGTGCTACAAGATAATTGACTAAGTATGACCTCAATTGACCTCACTAACGCTACAACAATGGGCAAGACCAGCGCAAAGACCAGGCCCAGTAGTGCGTCGCAGTCGAACACTGGGGTCGAACTTTTGGAGGAAACTGTGACGACGTCAACACCAACAGATGAGGCAACGTTCAACGGACTGCTGGAAATGCAACACAACATATTCCACAAGTGCTTGCAATCCTTCATGGAAAGCACAAACTCTAGAATAGACAACTTCATGGCCGAGACAATAAAACCTATGACTGACCTAAAGCTCAGCCTGCAGTATACTCAGCAGGAGGTGGCCGACCTCAAGCACAGCCTGCAGTATACTCAGTAGGAGGTGGCCGACCTCAAGCTCAGCCTGCAGTATACTCAGCAGGAGGTGGCCGACCTCAAGCTCAGCCTGCAGTATACTCAGCAGGAGGTGGCCGACCTCAAGTTCAGCCTGCAGTATACTCAGTAGGAGGTGGCCGACCTGAAGCACAGCATGCTGTATACTCAGTAGGAGGTGGCCGACCTCAAGCTCAGCCTGCAGTATACTCAGAAGGAGGTGGCCGACCTCAAGCTCAGCCTGCAGTATACTCAGCAGGAGGTGGCCGACCTCAAACGTGAGGTATCAAACTTTGACACACAGCCTAATGCCACTAACGTCGATCACCTGCAAACAAACTGCAGAAGCTAGAAGAGAATGTCGACTATCTAGAAAACCAAAGTAAACGAACGAACGTCAGGATCGACGGCATCCCAGAATTCGCGGACGAAACGTGGGGAAAAAACGGAAGAACTGGTAAAAACAGCCTATTGAATAAGTTCGCCATCACACCAGACAAAGTCGAAACGATGAAGATTGAGCGCGCTCACCGAACGGGCTCTGCGAGAATGGTGAACGGGGCGGAGAAGCCACGATCCGTGTTAGTGAAATTTGCATCGACCGCGAGTACCTGTTAAACAAAGCCCTCGTGAAGCCGAACGGTGTGTATGTGAATGAAATGAAATGACTATTCACTGAAGGTCGTACAGAAACGTAAAGATCTACTTCCGAAGATGATGCAGCTACGTGCTGAAGGGTAGTAAAATTGGTGGGAGCAAAATGTTAAGTCTAAGGAAATAGTCATCAACACTGGTGTCCCTCAAGGTTTAATTTTATATATATAAATAACATAGCACTTTCTAGTGACCTTTTCAAATTCATAACGTATGCTGACGACATCACCCTTACTAGTACACTAAATACATTTAACGATTCAGAAGGCCAAATGCGAAGTGAAAATATTAACAAAGAATTAACATAGATTAGCAATTGGTTGGAAGCTAATAAACTGTCACTAAATGCCAAAAAGACTAAATTCATGATTTTTTATATGCCTCAAAAGAAAGTAGAATACTCTGTATTACAAATAGATTGGGCATACTTTACATTGAATGTGTAAATGATTTCAATTTTTAGGCATCACAATAAATAGCCACTTAAACCGGCAGAGTCATACAAACAAAATAGCAAATTAAATATCTAAAACAATAGGCATACTAAATAAACTTAAACACTTTTTATCACCTAATACATTATATATTATGTACAATGCTCTTATTCTCCCTCATATTAATTATGGCTTACTTTTATGGGGTCATCAGGCACATCGAATTTTCAAATTACAGAAAGAAGCAATACGAATAATATCCTTAAGTAAATACAATGCTCACACAAGTCCTATTTTTAAAAGACTTCAGTTGCTAAAGTTGGATGATATTTATATAATCCAACAATTAAAATGTTACTGTTAATTAATTAACACTCTTTTACCCAACTACTTCAATGTTTTTCCAAACACACACATCTATGGTATTCATCAGCACTGCACACGTGAAAGAAATAATCTGTACATGTCCAGATTCAAACATGAATTTGCCAAAAAATGCATTAGACACAATAATAGAGACAGTTAACAATACACCAAGTATTATCATTAATACAATTTAAACCCACAGTCTATACGGTTTTTCAATATACACAAAACACTTTTTTATTTTAAATTATGAATCCAGTTGTCGTATCCATAATTGCTTTATTTGTAATTATTAATACGTATTGGAATGTATACCTAAGTATCCATATGTACGTCAATATGTACACGAGTAGATATAATCAGTCCTTGTATTATGTATGCATGTTGATACATTGAGTATCCACTATAAAAAGAAGTCATATGCTATTCTGATTTGTGTCATGCAAATTTTGTTGTTGTTTATATTTATGGGGTGGCTCCTGTGCTAGCGATGTTATATATCTTAATGGGAGTCTCCCGACCTTATCTATTACTTACGTTATTCGTTGTATATTTATCGTATTTATAGGTCAAATAAATTGATTCTGAGTTCTGAGTTCTGAAAGAGGATATTGATAACATCGTCGTTATCAGTCGATTGTGGTTTTTGTTGCAGTTTTTGGGCAGTTTAGTGATGCAAGGTCCCGAAGGTGCAGTAGTCAAACAGCGAGGATTTTACGAAACAACTGCAAATTTATGGCGAAGAAACATTGAGTGACGATACATGTCGAGCTCTTCACTTACGGAACCACGGAGGTAGAATCCTCCTGCTGCCGTTTCGAAGCTTGGCCAATAACAATTATTAATTAAACTTGTCTGTCCCACGACTGTATTTATCTTCAAAGCCCGCAGCCGAATGTCGCGACATGCAATCGTAAAAACATACAGGTATCCAGCTATAAATATGAATGCTGGCGTAATTCATCAGGATGTTAAAAAGGTATAAATGTGAGTGCCTAAAAGCGAGGAAAACCAAAATTAGTCAACACAGAATGAACGTCTAAGTACCTACACGTCTGTTTATCTATTCCCCTTAACCGCATGCACGCCAAGCCGCTACATCATCGACAAACCGTCAAGCGGATCGAAATATAATTGAGAGTAAAGCCAAAAAGAACATGATCATAATAATTTTGATCATAACGAAGGTGAACACTGCAATAAGACATTTTACATGTCTTGATGTTGACATCAAATAGGACATACTGACTTCAAAGAGGACACTGTGACGTCAAGGAGGACATCCTGACGTTATGGAGGACATCCTGACGTCATGGAGGACATCGTGGCAACAAAGAGGACAATGTCATCTTTACGTCAGAGGATATTAAATAAAATCTTTATTGTCGCACATTAAAATGGCAATTGTAAAGTGTTTTTAAGTACAGAGATTTCCGTAATGATACGGTCGACATCATCGTCATCTAAAATATTGCATGTCTTAAGACCATTCCTGATGTATAACATTTCCGATAATACGTTCGCGTTCGATATTGTTACGTTGGACAAATCATCACACATGGCCAAAATCAAACGTAGACACTTCGTACATTGCATAACATTCACTTAAGATATAACGGTAGTTTGAGCTACAATTTGACCTTGGATTTGCAATGGACAACTTAGCCACACTGCTTATAATCAGTGAATTATGGTTCATAGCTTTATGAATGAATTTGGAGAACCTTTGCTTTAACATTACCAATAATGGCAAACTATCCGATAACAATGCTATAACATCGCCGTGTGTAAGTGGTGCTAGCCCCCACAACTTTCAAAGTGTTTTTCGCCATGCAGTGCAAATTGTGCCAACACTCTTACTCTGAAGATCCCACAGTGGGGCTCCATGATAAGAGCAGCAATATTGTTTAAATACATTGCACTTTACATTCGTCTTAATATGACCGAAATCGGCCATGAACATATTATACCCTCTCCAGAATTTGGCAGTGGCATCGACTACTAGACTATCCTTACTAACAACAGATATATGATGGCCCAAATGTACAGCATCTTGGGCACTGTCCAACTCGGTATCATTAAAAACACAGTTCTGTTGTCGGGTTTACAGCTACGACCTCTAAAAATCAAATATCTACTCTTAATACCGTTGAAATTTACACAGTATTCGTCTGCATGGTTTTCGCATATATCGATTAAAACCTTGAGTCCAGATCTTGTGGGTGTTAGCAAAGTGAGATCATCTGTGTATCCGACGCAACCCGTATAGTGATTGTCCATGTGGCATCCCACTCCACTCTTTTCTAACTGTTCAAACAATCCATCCCTGTATATGGAGAAAAGAATAGGAGAAAGGATTGCTCCCTGTTTGACTCCGTTACATGCGGTAAACTGGGATGACAAACTAGAGCCCCATCTTACTTGACGTTGTTGTTTAGTATACACATACAATAGCAGTCTTAACACCAGAGGTGGTACCTTACGTTTTAGAAGTACTCTAACAAGCTTACAATAATTGACCCTGTCGAATGCTTTGCTGGCATCTAACATGAGTGCATACACATTACTGCCATTTGCATTATAATAACTGATTGTCTCCATCATAACACATGTGCAGTGAGTAGTGGACATATTTGGTTTAAATTCAAATTGCAAATACGATGTTGCAAGCGCATTTTGTTCCTTAGATAGTACAACAACATCAAACAGTTTGGCAACAATGCTGCCAAGAGTAATAGCTCTAAAATTGTCGGATGTACACACTAATTATCTCATGTCTTTTGGTATAGGAACCATAGTTCCCACTAACATTGAGTCGGGGCTAAGACCATGTATCAACATACTGTTAAAAATTAATGCTAACAGCACAAAGAGTATTTTCGGACCATGTATAGTATGATCAGAATTGAGACTCTCTTCACCATCCGACTTACCCAGCTTCAGTCGTTGGACACCTTCGATAACCTCATCAACTGATATATCATGCGCAATATGTTCTTTAATCTGCTTGTATACCTCCGTATCTACAGCACTCATGTCATCAACATGATATGACACACTGTTGTAGAGGTGATTATATTTACAGCACTCATGTCATCAACATCATATGACACACTGTTGTAGAGGTGATTATATTTACAGCACTCATATCATCAACATCATATGACACACTGTTGTAGAGGTGATTATATTTACAGCACTCATATCATCAACATCATATGACACACTGTTGTAGAGGTGATTATATTTACAGCACTCATATCATCAACATCATATGACACACTGTTGTAGAGGTGATTATATTTACAGCACTCATATCATCAACATCATATGACACACTGTTGTAGAGGTGATTATATTTACAGCACTCATATCATCAACATCATATGACACACTGTTGTAGAGGTGATTATATTTACAGCACTCATATCATCAACATCATATGACACACTGTTGTAGAGGTGATTATATTTACAGCACTCATATCATCAACATCATATGACACACTGTTGTAGAGGTGATTATATTTACAGCACTCATATCATCAACATCATATGACACACTGTTGTAGAGGTGATTATATTTATAGCACTCATATCATCAACATCATATGACACACTGTTGTAGAGGTGATTATATTTATAGCACTCATATCATCAACATCATATGACACACTGTTGTAGAGGTGATTATATTTATAGCACTCATGTCATCAACATCATATGACACACTGTTGTAGAGGTGATTATATTTATAGCACTCATATCATCAACATCATATGACACACTGTTGTAGAGGTGATTATATTTATAGCACTCATGTCATCAACATCATATGACACACTGTTGTAGAGGTGATTATATTTATCGGAAAAAATATGTGCTATTTCTTCATCACCTACCACACCATCAATACTTGAAGGCAAGAATTTATTTCTGCCCGTTATCCGGCGTACCTCAGACCACAAGTCGTGGTTTATATTTTCATCAATGGCTTCGGCCATCTTAGTAGTACGAATTCTGTCATCCTCTCTCATAATATGTCTAACAGCAGACCTCTAGTTATACATCTCATTTCTGTAATGTCACCCTGATGAGACTTTCCCACTGCTCGCCAGTGTCAATGCCTGAAAATAGCCTCCTGTTTCAACTTGTTTTGACCACCCAGGAAGTTTCCTTCCGCCACCAGTTGAATTAAGGTTGTTTTTAGGACAGGTGGTAGGTATACATTCCGATGATTATATGCTGTATACTCTAGATACTTCGTTCTCATGTTTTTTACACATTACATTCTTCACAGCAAAGCCTCTTTGTTGTATTGTAACATGGAGACTTTATACTCAAGATCACTACTGTATTGGTTAATAAGTTTCGTACTGGCTTTATGCCATGCTAGTTTGTGACAATAGTTCCTATTTCGAATATGTGTTCTACATTTGTATCTAACCTGACTTTAAGCGGTACACGGTCAGAAAACAACAAGTTGTCTGTAATAGAACATTCGAGCACCTTCTGTCCTAAATTGGCCGTGGTTAAAAAAATGATCAATCCTGGAGGTAAAACCGTTTGGCCTTACATAAGTATATGGCACTTACGTATCAGGGGCATCTATACATACCATAAGATTAAAATCCGATATAAAATTCCTTAGTGCATGTGCATGAGGCGTATTCCTAGTCAAATCTGTATTCATGTCACCCCGTATATAACGTGAGCAGGGTTTTAAGTGTGTATTAACTGTTGCATTTCACCTAGCACATCCATATATTCAGCAAACTTATCGTCTTCCGACCAGCCATCCCCCATCATGTATACATTGAGGCACATGATTCCACATTTGTTAATTTGTATCATAATCCCACACAACCTCACGTGATTGCACTGAAGCTCTTTCACTGCAGATTTAAGTGATAATTTCCACAGAATTGCACATCCGCCGTATGGGCGTCCTTCCCTGGCAATACATTCACCCTTGGAACTCTTATCCGTTATTGCCATACCGTCACCTAATTTGCACATCTTGTTTAATTCACTTTTATATAGACAATGTTCTTGTATAAATAACAGATCACATTCTTTACTAATATTGTATATAAAATCAAATTTCGGACCTCTGTCTCTAAAATGCTTACAGTTATAACTAATAATAGCCAGTGGCTGTATACGATTAGTCGGTGAAGCATTGAACGTTATTGCAAAGATTAACACAGTGACACAATATCCTTACTTCTGATGGATTCACTCTTTGTTTAGCATACCATCTCCTCATATTCCAGCCCTGGGGTCTCAAGTATACCACAGGGCGGTATACTTGAGACGTCGTAAAAGTAGTACACGTATCAAAAATTCTATATTTGCAGCGCACGTCGTGTAAATTCAAACTGTCTGTTAGTGTCGCCACGTCATAGAGACATCGTGTATTTATATATAGAACTTATTGTATTAAGACTGCTTCCTCAACTGGTTTAATACATAACAAGTTTGTGTTTTCTCAAATTAACTTGAAATGAATCGAGAGAAAAAATCGAATTGAGGAAGAGTATAACATATTTACATACCGTGCCAGAACTACCATTTTCTTAACGGCTGGCCTCCTTTGTGTGATGAGCGTCAACACCCGGGACAGTGGAGGGAGCGACCCCGTGACGTCTCCTCACCACGTCCGTGGCTCTACCGACACCCCAATGACTGGAGTAAGCGCGACTACGTTCTAGACCTCACTGAGTTTATCTAATCAAATTGTAGCTAACAACTACGCCATCATTGCGGAACGTTCTGATGAATGGATAACTGCTTACGTTACGTATGCCCTGTAGGCCCCGCGCGCAAATAGAATTATGATTAATGATGAAAGAAGTTGTATATATTACATCATCATTATCGATAGTTTCCATCCGTTGTCTGTAATCGCTCATAAACGGATATAAATCGTGTTTCACGCTCGATTAAACATTGCGTTATGTAACGGTGATGCCTGCCTGGTCATGCTTTGCTCGAATCCGGGCAGCAGATTGTGTCTTTTGTTGCTAAGTCTTTAGTGATGCGAGGTCGCGAATGTGCAGTAGTCAATCAGGGCGTATATTTAGACAGAAAGGAAAATCCAAACCGAAACAACATTGCAGTTACGATACATGTCGTGGCCTCAACTGAAACAAACACACAGCTCGAATCCTCATGCTGTCGTTCCCGAATTTCCAATAAATATTATGATGTCGTTCATTCCACCCTGCCCAAATCACTCATCTATTTAAATGATTACAATGCAGTAGACAATCGTGACTGCTATTACTCTTCGGGCAGTAATTGCAGGGCAGCCGAATGTTTCACAGAGAAGTCGAATTGGCATTCGTATGAAAATAGCTGCAAGGGTATGAAGAGTAAAGATATTTGAGCGATCCTAACAACTGGTTATCATGTTATCTAATAACTTACCATATCCTCATTATTCAGTAATGAACTCGTTATAAAGCACGAAAGCAAGCAGCTGAATGTGTCATGAAGGAGACGGCGGGTGCTCGCGTTGTCCAACCGTCGACGTAAACTTGCTTAGTTTGCAAAGAAAGTTCTTAACATGAAGGCCTATCATCAACATGGTGTCAAATGTCGGATTCTATACCCCTTGTGGCACAGGCGCACGCACTCACGCACTCACACATCCGATGTTTAGTTTGTCAATTTTTTATGGCGAACAACGCGTTCTCAAGTCACGCCGGGAATACGTTCCCACGGTGCAAACGGGACTAAACGCGTGGCAACGCGATTCTCCAACGCCCACATTTATACCCGACTGACCCCGTCGTAACTAGGTTGTCCACCACCTACAAGGTTATCTTGCGAAAGAATTGCCAACTATTCTGATGAAAAGATTTATTTATTATACACGCGTATTATAGGAGGTCATTGTAGTGATTGCAGTGGTATACTGATAACAATAATCTAACCATAATAAGGCTGATAATAATATGCCTATTGTGTGATGTAAATAGTAAACGCCCAGACAAAGTGCTCATAGCGCTGAACCCATTAACACGAGATTTAACAAGAGATTTAACAAGATTGCCATCCAGATAATTACTCTGGATGGCAGGTGGACAAGGAAGACTTTTGGCTTATCGAGAGTCCAATACTTTTTATCTACATGTATCCTGCCTTTTTAAGGTGTGTGTCGATTTTATTTTTAAACATATTCACGCTACTAGCACCAACACAATCAGGAGATAATCTGTTCCATTCATTTACAGTCCTTTGTGAGAATGAGAACTTTCTTATATCTAATCTACACTGCTCCTTTACTAATGTAGCTTCATGTCCTCTGGTCCTTCTATTTTTCTTAACTGAGAAAAAAATGTTTCTATCAATATTTTCATAACCATTCAATATTTTAAACACTTCTATGTGATCTCCTCTCAATCTCCTGGTCTCTAATGTTGTTAAACCACATTCTTTTAGGCGTATTTCGTAACTAAGATCCCTCAGATTTGGTATCATTTTAGTCGCTCTCCTCTGTACTCTTTCTAGCATATCTATGTCCTTCTTGCGATATGGCCTCCATGCTTGTATACAATATTCTAAATGAGGCCTCACTATTGTTTTGTACAGCGGTACTATTAATTCTTTTTTCTTATACGCTATATTTCGCCTAATTAATCCAAGGATTTGATTTCCCTTTGACGCTGCAATTCCGCACTGCTCTGAAACCTTCATATCAGCACTAATGGTTAACCCCAAGTCCTTTTCTTTTACAGTAGTACTTAGAACAGTACCCCCCATTTTATATTTTACCTCTTCATTCCCATGACCTGTGTGGAGGCATTTACATTTCCCAAAATTGAACAGCATTTGCCACTTTTCAGACCATTTGATCAACCTATCAAGATCATCTTGTAAATGCTGTCTGTCTCCATCACTTTTAATCCTTCTAAACACTTTTGTATCATCCGCAAATTTTAACACCTTGCTTGTTATATCATCGTCCAAATCGTTGATATATATTAAGAATAATATAGGTCCTAGTACTGATCCCTGTGGTACCCCACTCAATACCGATTTCCAGTTTGAAGCCTCCCCATCAACTACTACACGTTGTCTTCTGTCATTCAGCCATTTTTCTATCCAGTTTATTATACCATTTCCTATGCCATGGGCCTTTAGCTTAAGGAGTAATCTTTGATGTGGTACTTTGTCGAAAGCTTTTTGAAAATCTAAATAGATGATATCTACTGGTGATCCCTCATCTACCCACCTAGAGATGTCTTCCAAAAAACATAACATATTTGTTAAGCATGACCTCGCTTTTAAAAACCCATGTTGAGATGGGTTTATCAAGTTATGTTTAACAAGAAAATCCACCATGTGATCTTTAATTAGTCTTTCTAATAATTTGCAAATCACTGATGTTAAACTCACTGGTCTATAGTTCTCTGACTTGTTTCTCGAACCTTTTTTAAATAACGGTATAATGTTTGCCTCTTTCCATTCTAAAGGAACCACTCCCTCTTCTAATGACAAATTGAAAACTGTTGCAAGCGGTACGCTGTTACAAGAGCAAGAAGTTTAGCATCACCGAAGGAGAGCCCATGTTTTTAGATCAATACCAATGGATCGGTGACTTCGCAGCACGGTTTATTTTATTTCGTCATGTGTGCTTTTTTTTTTTATTTCGTCATGTGTGCTGTCTTATTTTATTTCGTCATGTATGCTGTTTTATTTTATTTTCCGTGGCATTTACACCAGGAATTAACGGTTTGCATTGTCTCCACGGTAACAGTGGAATGACCCCAATTGATCAAGTTTTGAAACGATTATATTAATGCGTCGACACGAAGCCTGACTGACGATCCCGTGTTCTACTCAGAGACACATCGTCCAACGTCACGATGATTTAATCGTTACATGAGGTTTTGGTCGGCATGACCCGTCACTGCTATCAGTGGTGTCACGCATCAACACAGCCCGTGTCATTATTTTTGCACCGACCACGATACGCCAAGGGCGTGTATTTACATAATGGTACATATGTGCAGCAATTACCTTGGCTTAGGCAATTTACCGTGGCAAGGTCTCGAATGTGCTGTAGCAAAAAGTGCGTCTTTTAGAATAAAGGACAATTTACTTATTGTATGGTTAAGAGTTTGGTGTGAGTCAGTGCATGTGAAATAATATATACCGGTATTCACGTTAGAACCATGCAATTAATGAACGATTATGTAGGCCTTTAGATGTCCTAAATAAATAGTACGATTTGTAAAACGGAAAGACGAATACACATCCAAGTCTCGCGGTCAGCTCAGTTCGGTAGTTCGAGAGAATCACTACAACTCCATACCTGTAAAAAGGTGTAATGCTGTTTTAATAGCAGAGTCTATGTAACAACATGTGGCTTTACCAGCCAGTGCCAGGACTCTGCCCAGGTTGACACGTCAATCCCTTGATGGCTAATGTGTCAAGTATATCCTTTTATTGAATACCTGCCACAGTGTGGCAGCTCTATGACAACTATAGTGTTTAACTATAGCAGACCTGCCTACCCCAAAATCTTCTTCTAACGACGTAGTAAGCACCTACAATTATCCCGGCCACCATGTCATGTGAAATAGGAAAATAAATTTCGCGTATACGGCAGTATGTAAAGTCGACCCCATTCTTTAAACTTGACAATACGGGCCATGTCTGCGTGCATGCTGTTATAAACGTTTGCACCACACGTTTCTTCTTGGCTGGTAGTGGTGCCGTTTCGATCCACGCCATCATTTCGTGCCGCGTGAGTCGTAACTTCGTCTTGTTTGAGCGCCATCAGATGGAGTATACGAGTGTAAGATATGATGGGGTGTACGAGTCTAAGGTATGATGGGGTATACGAGTCTTAGGTATGAAGGGGTATACGAGTCTACGGTATGATGGGGTATGCGAGTCTAAGGAATGATGGAGTATACGAGTATAAGATATGATGGGGTATACGAGTCTAAGATATGGTGGGGTATGCGATGTAAGGTATGATGAGGTATACAATTCCAAGGTATGATGGGGTATATGAGTGTAAGGTATGATGGGGTATACTAGTCTAAGGTATGGCGGGGTATGCGAGTCTAAGGTATGATGGGGTATACGAGTCTAAGGTATGATGGGGTATACGAGTGTAAGGTATGATGGGGTATACGAGTGTAAGGTATGATGGGGTGTACGAGTCTAAGGTATGATGGGGTATACGAGTGTAAGGTATGATGGGGTATACGAGTGTAAGGTATGATGGGGCATACGAGTCTAAGATATGATGGGGTATACGATGTAAGGTATGATGAGGTATACAAGTCTAAGGTATGATGGGGTATACGAGTCTAAGGTATGACGGGGTATACGAGTCTAAGGTATGATGGGGTATGCTAGTCTAAGGTATGATGGGGTATACGAGTGTAAGGTATGATGGGGTATACAAGTCTATGGTATGATGGGGTATGCGAGTCTAAGGTATGACGGGGTATACTAGTCTAAGGTATGGTGGGGTATGCGAGTCTAAGGTATGATGGGGTATACGAGTCTAAGGTATGATGGGGTATACGAGTTTAAGATATGATGGGGTATACGAGTCTAAGGTATGGTGGGGTGTACGAGTCTAAGGTATGATGGGGTATACGAGTCTAAGGTATGATGGGGTATACGAGTCTAAGGTATGATGGGGTATACGAGTCTAAGATATGACGGGGTATACAAGTCTAAGGTATGATGGGGTATATGAGTGTAAGGTATGATGGGGTATACAAGTCTATGGTATGATGGGGTATGCGAGTCTAAGGTATGATGGGGTATACTAGTCTAATGTATGGTGGGGTATGTGAGTCTAAGGTATGATGGGGTATACGAGTCTATGGTATGATGGGGTATACGAGTCTAAGGTATGATGGGGTATACAAGTATATGATATGATGGGGTATGCGAGTCTAAGGTATGATGGGGTATACGCATCTAAGGTATGATGGGGTATACGAGTCTAAGGTATGATGGGGTATACGAGTCTAAGTTATGATGGGGTGTACGAGTCTAAGGTATGATGGGGTATACAAGTCTATGGTATGATGGGGCATGTGTGTCTATGGTATGATGGGGTATGCGAGTCTAAGGTATGATGGGGTATACGTGTCTAAAGTATGATGGGGTATACGAGTGAAGGTATGATAGGGTATACAAGTCTAAGGTATGATGGGGTATACGAGTCTAAGGTATGATGCGGTATACGAGTCTAAGGTATGATGTGGTATACGAGTTTAAGGTATGATGGGGTATACGAGTGAAGGTATGATGGGGTATATGAGTCTAAGGTATGATAGGGTATATGAGTCTAAGGTATGATGGGGTATACGAGTCTAAGGTATGAAGGGGTATACGAGTATAAGGTATGACAGGGTATACGAGTCTAAGGTATGATGGTGTATACGAGTCTAAGGTATGATGGGGTACACGAGTCTAAGGTATGATGGGGTATACGAGTCTAAGGTATGATGGGGTATACGAGCCTAAAGTATGATGGGGTGTACGAGTCTAAGATATGATTGGGTGTACGAGTCTAAGGTATGATGGGGTGTATGAGTCTAAGGTATGATGGGGTGTACGAGTCTAAGGTATGTTGGGGTGTACGAGTTTAAGTTATGATGGAGTGTACGAGTCTAAGGTATGATGAGGTGTACGAGTCTAAGGTATGATGGGGTATACGAGTCTAAGGTATGATGGGGTATACGAGTCTAAGGTATGATGGGGTATATGAGTCTAAGGTATTATGGGGTATACGAGTGTAAGGTATGATGGGGTATACAAGTCTATGGTATGATGGGGTATGCGAGTCTAAGGTATGATGGGGTATACTAGTCTAAGGTATGGTGGGGTATGCGAGTCTAAAGTATGATGGGGTATACGAGTCTAAGGTATGATGGGGTATACGAATGTAAGGTATTATGGGGTGTATGAGTCTAAGGTATGATGGGGTATACGAGTGTATGGTATGATGGGTATACAAGTCTAACGTATGATGGGGTATACGAGTCTAAGGTATGATGGGGTATACGAGTCTAAGGTATGATGGGGTATACGAGTCTATGGTATGATGGGGTATGCGAACCTAAGGTGTGATGGGGTATACGAGTCTATGATATGATGGGGTGTGCGAGTCTAAGGTATGATGGGGTATACGAGTCTAAGTTATGATGGGGTGTACGAGTCTAAGGTATGATGGGGTATACGAGTCTAAGGTATGATGGGGTATACAAGTCTATGGTATGATGGGGCATGTGAGTCTATGGTATGATGGGGTATGCGAGTCTAAGGTATGATGGGGTATACGAGTCTAAGTTATGATGGGGTGTACGAGTCTAAGGTATGATGGGGTATACGAGTCTAAGGTATGATGGGGTTTACAAGTATATGGTATGAAGGGGCATGTGAGTCTATGGTATGATGGGGTATGCGAGTCTAAGGTATGATGGGGTATACGTGTCTAAAGTATGATGGGGTATACGAGTGAAGGTATGATAGGGTATACAAGTCTAAGGTATGATGGGGTACACGAGTCTAAGGTATGATGGGGTATACGATTCTAAGGTATGATGGGGTATACGAGTCTAAGGTATGATGGGGTATACGAGTTTAAGGTATGATGGGGTACACGAGTCTAAGGTATGATGGGGTATACGAGTCTAAGGTATGATGGGGTATACGAGCTTAAAGTATGATGGGGTGTACGAGTCTAAGATATGATGGGGTGTACGATTCTAAGGTATGATGGGGTGTATGAGTCTAAGGTATGATGGGGTGTACGAGTTTAAGTTATGATGGGCTGTACGAGTCTAATATATGATGGGGTATACGAGTCTAAAATATGATGGGGTGTACGAATCACACACACACACACACACACACACACACACACACACACACACACACACACACACACACACACACACACACACACACACACACACACACACACACACACACACACATACACACACACCACACACACACACACACACACACACACACCACACACACACACACACACACCACACATGCACACACACACACACCACACACACACACACACACACACACACACACACCACACACACACACACACACACACACACACACCACACACACACACACACACACACACACACACACACACACACACACACACACTCCCACTCACACACATGCACATGCATGCACACACACACCACACACACACACCACACACACACACACCACACACACACACACACACACACACACCACACACACACACACACACACCACACACACACACACCACACACACCACACACACACACACCACACACACACACACACTTTTTACACACACTCACTCACACACACACACACACACACACCACACACTCCACACACTCCACACACACCACACACGCACCACACACCACACACCACACACCAATACACACACTCGCGCACACACACACCACACTTACACACACGCACACACACACGCAGACACACACAGACACACACACATATACACACACACACACGCAGACACACACACACCACACACACGCACACACACCCACCACAGACACACACACACACCACACACACACACACACCACACACACACACCACACACACACTCACACACACCACACACACACACCACACACACACACACACACACCACACCCATACACACACCACACACACACACACCACACACACACACACACACACACCACACCACACACACACACACACACACACACACACACACACGGGAAATACACATCCGAATCTAGGGTGAACAGATCTTAAGATCGACTTTGCTCATATATCTGCCTTTTTTTACCGACGCGGTAGCACAATCAAATTGAAATTGGTGTGACCTCGATCGACGCATAAGGGAGACTGGGGTTCTGACTTTCAGGATCTGGTGTAACTACAAGTCTTTCGCCAGCATGGATGTCCAATTATGTGGAAATGTGATGGCTTGTCTGTCCACAACAATTGTCGATAAATCAGGCATGCGATGATCGAAGATTTAAACAAATCAACATAGTAGGTTTTCAATTTTTTTTTATATATGTGTGTGTTCATGGCCCAGGCCCTTCACCATTTAAAACATATATGTTGCGTATCCCCAATTGCCCATCGATCCGTTTTATCGCGCATAGACGTTTACGAAACTTATACCTTTCTTGGGATAAACGCGTGTTGTAACAAAATTACACTTCGTCTTATGTATATAAAGAAATATTTCGCACTTACAAAGATTACTTACGTGTGTCTGAAACACATTTATTGAATTAATTCGTACAGCACTCTGACATTTGCACCATAGTTGTCTGTGTATGTGTGGTATACTTTGAGGATACACTAGGTGAAACCATATGTTATAATATAAAGTGCCGGGTGACCAAACAATCAAATGGGCATTGTGCCCCTGTAGTCATCTTTGGTCTTAGGTCGGGTACTCCAAACAGCCCAATCTTGGGCTAACACAGGATTGTATGGTGTTTGTGCACATGTAACTGAAAGGGTAGAGAAGGTACTGGGGCATGGCAAGGGAGGGTCTATACTAGTACATGTAGGGACAAATAACGCAGAGAGGGAGGGAACAACTGGGATAGTTCAGAAGTACAGACAGTTAGTGAAGAAGTTAAAGAAGACAAGAGTAGAACAGATTATCCTCTCAGGAATTTTGCCAGTAATGGGAGGAAGGGGGCCGACATATAGAAACTGCAAGAGGATGGCGATCAACGCACTAGTTGAGCAGATGTGTAAAGAAGAGGGGGTGGGATTCGTAGATTTATGGGGATACTTTGTTGGGAGGGAAGATATGTACATGAGAGATGGCCTACATCTAAGTGGAAAGGGGCAGCAGTTTTCTCAGAGAACTTGCTGCAATCTGTTGACAGTGGGACAGGCTGCATCTATTTAAACTAGATTCGCAGGGGGGATTCACAGAGAAACCTGAAACTGGAGGCATAGATAAAGACAGCAGAAATAAATCGGCAAAGAACAGCCTGGAAAACTGTTCTGAATCAGGATATAAATGCATTTGTTTAAATGCAAGGAGCATAGTAAACAAAAGAAGTGAACTAAACATTATGGTAGAAGATATTGACCCTCACATAATAGGTATAACCGAATCGTGGGCCACCACTGATATATCAGATGCCGAATTGGGACTAACAGGATATGTAATGTTTAGGAAAGATAGAATAGGAAGAAAGGGAGGTGGAGTTATTTTATATATTAAAGAATCTATCCAGGCTTATGAAATAAAATTAGAAAGAGAAGAAGATTGCGAAGAAGCTGTTTGGTGTAACATAGTTACAGGAAACTCAACGTTAACAGTTGGGTTAGTTTATCGAAGTCCAAACATAAGCATAGAAGAGAATGAAAAAATACAAAACGCTATAAGGGAAGTAAGCAAACGGAACTGTATTATTATGGGGGACTTTAACCATGGGCATATACAATGGAAATCTCTACAGAGTATGGGGAGTGAGGACCACAAGTTTTTAGTTTTAGTACAAGATAGTTTCCTTTCTCAACATGTGCTAGAACCAACCAGGGGAGAGAATGTGTTAGACTTAGTTTTGTCCTCACAGAAAGAATTAGTTGACAATGTCAAGATATGTGAGCCACTGGGGAGTAGTGATCACAACCAGATACATTTTACCATCAAAGTAAAATCAGAAAGGAATAGTAAAAAGCAGTATAGGAGAAATTTCCACAAAGGAAGGTATAAGGACATGAGGAAATATTTAGCAAAGATAGACTGGAATAACACACTGAAGAATAAGACAGCAACCGAATGCTGGAATATCTTAAATAGTGAAATTAAGTGCATAGTCGATAAATTTGTACCTTTCAAAAAACAAGGGAAACGGTCTAAAAAGAAGCACTTATCGAAAGAAGCCATTAGAAAAATTAAGTATAAACAAATGATGTGGAAGTCATATAGATGTACTGGAAATGATGAAGACTACAACATTTATAAAGAAGCACTTAATCAAGCTACAGCTGAAATTAGAAATTCAAAGAGAAGCTATGAAAAAAAAATTAGCTAGTAATATAAAACATGACAGTAAGAGTTTTATGCGTATATTCGAAGCAAACAGAAAGTTCAGGATAAGGTCGGTCCTCTAGAAGATAGTGCTGGAAATACAATATCAGAGGGATTCTTAATGGCAGAAGACCTGAATGAGTATTTTAGTTCAGTGTTTACCAGGGAAGATATTAGTTCACTGCCAGTACCAGAGGCTAAGTTCAAGGGGCAGATTCAGACTATTTAGGACAGTTAGTTGTAACCTCGGAAATGGTAGCTAAGAAAATAAGGGCTATGAAGGATAATAAATCACCTGGAGTGGACGGGATTCCGCCCAAACTACTATTGGAAATTGTAGAACAAATTAGCGTACCGCTTGCAACAGTTTTCAATTTGTCATTAGAAGAGGGAGTGGTTCCTTTAGAATGGAAAGAGGCAAACATTATACCTTTATTTAAAAAAGGTTCGAGAAACAAGTCAGAGAACTATAGACCAGTGAGTTTAACATCAGTGATTTGCAAATTATTAGAAAGACTAATTAAAGATCACATGGTGGATTTTCTTGTTAAACATAACTTGATAAACCCATCTCAACATGGGTTTTTAAAAGCGAGGTCATGCTTAACAAATATGTTATGTTTTTTGGAAGACAGCACTAGGTGGGTAGATGAGGGATCACCAGTAGATATCATCTATTTAGATTTTCAAAAAGCTTTCGACAAAGTACCACATCAAAGATTACTCCTTAAGCTAAAGGCCCATGGCATAGGAAATGGTATAATAAACTGGATAGAAAAATGGCTGAATGACAGAAGACAACGTGAAGTAGTTGATGGGGAGGCTTCAAACTGGAAATCGGTATTGAGTGGGGTACCACAGGGATCAGTACTAGGACCTGTATTATTCTTAATATATATCAACGATTTGGACGATGATATAACAAGCAAGGTGTTAAAATTTGCGGATGATACATAAGTGTTTAGAAGGATTAAAAGTGATGGAGACAGACAGCATTTACAAGATGATCTTGATAGGTTGATCAAATGGTCTGAAAAGTGGCAAATGCTGTTCAATTTTGGGAAATGTAAATGCCTCCACACAGGTCATGGGAATGAAGAGGTAAAATATAAAATGGGGGGTACTGTTCTAAGTACTACTGTAAAAGAAAAGGACTTGGGGTTAACCATTAGTGCTGATATGAAGGTTTCAGAGCAGTGCGGAATTGCAGCGTCAAAGGGAAATCAAATCCTTGGATTAATTAGGCGAAATATAGAGTATAAGAAAAAAGAATTAATAGTACCGCTGTACAAAACAATAGTGAGGCCTCATTTAGAATATTGTATACAAGCATGGAGGCCATATCGCAAGAAGGACATAGATATGCTAGAAAGAGTACAGAGGAGAGCGACTAAAATGATACCAAATCTGAGGGATCTTAGTTACGAAATACGCCTAAAAGAATGTGGTTTAACAACACTAGAGACCAGGAGATTGAGAGGAGATCACATAGAAGTGTTTAAAATATTGAATGGTTATGAAAATATTGATAGAAACATTTTTTTCTCAGTTAAGAAAGATAGAAGGACCAGAGGACATGAAGCTACATTAGTAAAGGAGCAGTGTAGATTAGATATAAGAAAGTTCTCATTCTCACAAAGGACTGTAAATGAATGGAACAGATTATCTCCTGATTGTGTTGGTGCTAGTAACGTGAATATGTTTAAAAATAAAATCGACACACACCTTAAAAGGGCGGGATACATGTAGATAAAAACTATTGGACTCTCGATAAGCCAAAAGGCTTCCTTGTCCACCTGCCATCCAGAGTAATTTTCTGGATGGCAATCTTGTTAAATCTTGTTAAATGTGCTGTGGGTTGCTTAAATTAATAAATTATTTAAAGGCAGTAAAGGTGATTGGGTGTGCGGAATGGAAGGTTCATGATGGCTGTTTGACGAAAAACAATGGGGTTTCTATTTCAGTGATTTGTGTCGGGATCATGTTCCACGTACGGACTGCTCTGGGGTAGAAGGAGAAAACAGCTGCATTAATGCGGCACCTAGGGGCTACGTAGTGTCCACGGTTTCTTGACTGTGTTAGAAGGCCTGGCGGGGGGTTGATCTTGATAATGTTATTCTTTTATAAAACATCATGACTTGTTTGATAATGCGTCGTAGATCAAGAGTTGGTTGTCCAAGGGTGGTTACTAGGTCTGCTGAGTTGGTTTGGCGTCTATAATCATTTAAAAATCTGGCAGGATTTTGGGTGGCAATGTACGGGAGATGCATACTGGAGTTTTGACCGGATTAGCATGTTATAAGCTATTTCTTTGACTTCGGGTGTGCATGGGTCAAGGGTTCTTTTAATCATGCGTAGGACTTTTGAGGATTTGGAAACTATGTCGGTGATGTGACTTGCCCATGTTGATCTTGAATCTAATTTTACTCTGAGATACGGATGGCTGGATACCGTAGCGAGTGGCATGCCGAAGAGTGAATATGAGTATAGCCTGGGTTTAGTTCTGTTTGTTATTGGGAGGTGGGCACATTTAGAAATGTTAAATTCCATTTGCCATTTGTCAGACCATGTTTGGAATTGGATCAGTTCAGGTTGAAGAATGGTCGGTTTTGGAGAAAGAAAGGTCGGTTTCTGAATTGATTGTATGATATATAATGCTGTCGTCTGCAAAGAGGCGTATGGGAGATTGGATGTTTTCATTTTTGTCAATTATGTAGAGTATGAAGAAGACTGGTCCTAGAACTGAGCCATGTGGAATATAAGATGTAACACCTGTTGCGGCCGACAGAAGTCCATTTACTGAGACTCTCTGTTTACGGTTTGACAGAAATGATTTGATCCAGTGTTGTGTGTTTCCAGTTGTCCTGTAGGAGACTAATTTAGATAGTTTAGAGCTTTGGCAAAATCAAGCAGGATTGCATCTATTTGTGTCTTGTTGTCCATACCAGTAATCCAGTCATGGACTGTCTCGATGAGTTGAGATTCACAAGACAGTCCTGACTGGAATCCGTATTGAAAGTTGAGGATGATGTTGTGTTTGTTCAGGTGTTTCCACATATTACTTAGAATGATGTGTTCCATGACTTTACAGAGGATGCATTTTAGTTTGTTGGGGGATAGGGTAGATTTCGTGGGTGAAACCAGCACTAAATTGGTTGTTCAGTGCATTTGCATTGTCATGATAATTAATGATTGGTTGTCCGTTTACTAGTGTAGGAATGCCAATGTCGTCTCGTTTGTTTGCTTTGATGAATGACCAGAATTGTTTAGGGTTTGTTTTTAAGCTGTCTCCAATGTTGTTGTTTACGTACTCTTTATAAGATTTGGCTGCAGCCTTAGTGGCTTGCCTTCTGAGTTCTTTAAACTTTTCCCAGTCGCTATTAAGACCAGTTTGTTTTGCTTCTTTGTGGCTTTTGTTGTGTTTTCGTTGCATTCTGATTATTTTTCATGTTATCCAGGGGTATTGCGACTAGAGATGGTATTGTTAATAAGTGTGGCAAGTTGTGTCCGAAAAAAGACCCAGTTGGTGTCCATGTGAAAATATGATGTTGTTAGTTGGGGTTAATGAAAGACTTTGTGTGGTGGTTTCTTAATAGTTCTACTGAGTAGTATATTTTAATTGGGTGATTTTCCCACAACGTATAATCCACTTTCCTCTCAAAGAACTGCACCGATGCAATCTCAACCACAGATTAAGTGAGGCTATTCCATACATGTGTTCATTGATGTATCCATTAGTTTTTTAGTGTTTGATCAACATATGTGAATTGTTGTCACTCAATGTCACAAACTGCTGCATCGTATTTCTCAGTTAGAATCTCCCTATCTTTGGCGCAATAGACTGTGGTAGCATTATCGCGGTAGCAGCAGGTGGCTCAGACTGTGGAGCAGACAGTTCTTTTAGGCATGTCAGAAGGTCACTCGTTGTGTCGAGGCGGAGTCGTCTCGCATCAGACAGAGCAGGAGGACATGCTTGATTCTCGTGCCGAAAGAATTAATCTAAGTTGCCATATCTCGTCTGACAACCAATGTACAACATTGAGAACAGTTCTACATCTCTCTTAATCGAAGTTAGCTGTTGTTTCCCTTTGTTAGCGACATTGTATGTGGAGGTGCTGAACAACGGTAGCCTGTTGCGACGCTTTGCATCATATAGTGACTTGGTCCTGTCGATGAGGCATCCTTTCATGAAAACATCGAAGCGGTCTTTGCCAATCTTCTCCAGATTATAGACCGTCTCAACTACAGCCTGAACTGCGATCTCCTTTGTGTCAAGGACAAGCAAGTCCTTGCTTTCCTCTACAAACGGATTGCCAAGCTCCTCGATCACGCTAACGAGTGAGCGAACATCTTTTGTGAATGCTTTCTGTACACTCGGCGTTTGGTCATGGTGATGTGGATCCACTGGTGTCCCCAGTGTTTACGGGATTCTTCAAACTCTGCTATGATTCTTGCGACTTCTGGACCAGCAACCATCCATCGACGAAAGGCCCCTGAGTTGCCTGTCAAACCATCTCCCTTGATGGACGCATTATTGTGTTCGTGGGCTTTGTCAATCGGAATACTCGAGAACACGCGTTTACTCCTCTGCTCAGTGAAATGGCCAGCGTTGAATTCTGCGGCAACCTGTGGGTGCTTTGTCGGCAGCTCCGCCATGTCTCTCAGATGGACTGGGATCCAGCGAGCATAGTTGGTTCTGTTCAAAGCGTCGAACCATGGGACAAGTTTTGTCAGAGCATCTAGATACATGGAGAAGTTGGCCTTTCGCAGCGAACGCACGTTGACAAGAATGCACAATTCCAGATCCATCACTATTTTTGTTTATCACACCAGTCTTCAAATAGCCACAAAGACATCTCATTAAACATAACATAACATAACATAACATAACATAACATTTATTATCATTGTTTCTACCTGTGAGTTTGTAGTAGTCATAGGCACGATGCTGAAGAATTTACAAAGCGGCTGCAGTGATTTGGTGGGCTCGTCTTGTGCATGTAACGTTTGATGCATGCAAAAAGGAATCAGCAGTAACGGCTGATGCAATATCTGCTTGTACCAATCGTCACTACCAACAATTAAAATGGCGTGCTGTACCAAATCAATAACAGTTTGCCACACTATTTGTTTACTCTTTATGTGATATACATTACATAACTAATAACAATAATTTAATTGCGAAAATAAAATGTCGTCATATGTCAGCCATTTTGAATTTCAAAAGGCGGCATATACGGGTATAATTTCAGATGGCCCAATATCTGAAAATGATTAATGCATATTAGTCTACAATCGTTGTGGTATTCTAAACTATGCCACCCCACTAATGTAGCAATTCGACTTATGTATCTGGTCACTATGGCAGCAGCATTACGTCATTTCCACGGTTTTATGTCAGCCTCGATGCGGGTGGTGTCTCACTTTGATGGACCAAATGGGTGGCTCGTTTCAAAAACTTGATGCTGCCTATTAACGTCACTGACACTGCTCGAAACGTGACATATTCGATACACTCCCAAACACCGACGCTGACTGAAACGAAAATGCTTTCGACAAAGCAGAGGCAGTGCTGACCGCCTACTTTGCCCCCAAACGCAACAGGGAATATGAAGTGTACAAGTTTAGACAAGCGAAACAAGACAACGGTGAAGACATCACAAGGTACGACACACGTCTGAAGCAGTTGGCCGTCACATGCGAGTTATGCAGCAAGTGTCAACCCACAATCCCCAGAACACGTCTGTAGAACGTTTGGTATCAGAGTATGACAATCTGTTCCAAGGACTGGGGAAACTGAAGAACTTCAAGGTCAAGAAGCTACATGTCCATGAGACTGCCCAGCCAGTAGTCCAACAGTATCGAAGGATTCCAATCCATATCAGGAAGTAACTCGAAAGAACAGCTTAAGCGAGTCGAAGAGCTTGGAGTGATATAGAAAGTGTAGGGAGCTACACTTCGGGTGTCACTGGTTGTAGTGCCAAAACCCAAAAGAGTTAAACCCGCAGTCCTGATACATCACTACGTTCTCAATACACTCTGGACAGTAGATGTATAAGCGTCACAACTTTGGTGTTTCAAGCGCAGCCTAAGTATTCCAGAATGCCATTAGTGAAACACTCAGCGGCATACCGGGAGCGATCAACGTCAATGGTGATATGTTGGTCTTTGTAGCAACACAAGAAGAACATGACGACAATCTGAAAGCTACGTTTCAACGTATGCGTGAATGTGGTCTTTCTCTGAACAGACACACGTGTGCATACAGCACGACAAATCTTGAGTTCTTTGGTCATGTCTCTTCGAAAGGAGGACTTCTAGCAGATCCAAAGAATGTACAAGCTGTTCAAGACATCGACATTCCCACGAATCCAACGCAAATCAGAAGTCTTCTTGGAATGTCAAACTTCTGTGCGAGGTTCATACAAGGATATGCATCGATGACACAACCCCTTAGAGAGCTTACCAAGAAAGAAACATCATGGGAATGAACAAGTTCAGCACTTCATGCTATACCCCAATATCTATCCAGTGCACCAGTACTACCCTACTTTGACGTCGGAAAGGCAACAGAGATCTATGTTGATGCTAGCTGTTTTGGCCTAGGAGCCATTCTGGTACAACGAGAAAAAGAAGGCAACCGCCATGTCATCTGACGGCTATTGAAGAGAGGTATTCTTAAACAGAGCACGAAGCCTTAGCCGTCGTGTGGGCTTGTGAATTATTTCACGTCTATGTATATGGTCAGTCTGTCGCGATTTACACAGTCACAAACCGTCGGTTGCCATATGCGGAAACCCGAAATCGAAACCCCCAGCACGCATCGAATGTTGGACCCTCATACTGTAACCGTATGATGGTACGGTGATATACCGTCCAGGTGCCGATAATCCTGCCGACTTCTTGACACGACATCCGTGAAGAAACCCGAAAGCTGCATCTCGGGAGGAGAAATTGCAGAGGGATTCGTCACTTACATGACATTACGTGCCAACAGCAATGTCAATCGATCGTGTGAGACGAGAAACACTCCTAGATCCAACACTACAAGCAGTAGTGCGAACCTTACGCACTGGAAAGTGGTACTAACAACTTTCAGATGACGTCGACACAGTGACATACAAGTCATTACAGTTGATGAGGGATGAATTGACAGCTACAGTGGAAGGATACATTGTTATTCCCGACCATCGATTGATCATTCCAGCAACTCTCCAAAGGAAGCCATAGATCTAGCACATGAAGGCCATCAAGTCATGGCAAAGATAAAAGCACTGATATGTGAGAAGACATGGTTCCCTGGAATTGACAAAATGGTTGAGCAGTGTGTATGCCCATGTACTGTCAAGCGTGTGCCAGAAACAAAGCGAGAACCATTACAAATGACAACTCTACCCAAAGCTCCATGGAAAGAAATCAGCACAAATTTCGCAAAGTTACCGATGGAAGAATATCAGTTAGTCTTGATCAGTGACTACTCTAGATTTCCTATCGTTGAAATTATATCATTAACTTCCGCAAGCATGCACAGTGATTCCACGCATCGATAAGGTGTTCTCCGAATATGATTATACCGGACACACTACGCACTGACAACGGACCACCATTTAACTGCCGTGACTTTGCAAACTTTGCACATCTAGGATTCCATCATAGGAAGATCATACCTTACTGGTCAAGAGCCAATAGAGATGTAGAGAGGTTCGTAAGGACCGTAAAGAAGATCATCAAGGCATCTACGTGCGAGAGGAGAAACTGGAAGCAAGAAATATATCGTTTTCTACGTAACTACCGCGCAACTCAACATGGAACAACAGGATATCTGCCAGCGACTCTCACACAGAGATGACGTGCAGAGAAGTGGTGACAAACACAAACAGAAAATGAAAGAGTATGCTGACAGCAGAGCATATGCCAAACCATCAACACTCAGAGAAGGAGATCCTGTTCTTGTAAAACCAGCAACACTGAGGAGAAAAACCGATCCTATTTACGATGAGCGCCCTTACCGCATCACATCACATCACGTAAAGGCTCGATGATAACAGTCAAACGTGGAAACCATCACGTAACGCGCAACTCGTCGTTTTTCAAGGGCATGATTCCTGCAACTCCAATTCAAGACTCCGATACTGAAGAGGATGCCAGGTGAATCCCCGGAAGTTGTCGCAACGCCGATGCAGGATACCCCAGACGACCAGTGAGAATACATACACGACCATCTTACCTAAAGGACTATAAGTGTAATTCCCTTAACGTCAGACATTGTGGGCAGAATAATCCCCAGTCTGTGCTTTGTCTAGGACAGGGCGGTCTACCCCTATGCTTAATGTTTTGACACTCAGAAAACTGTGTCTGAGCAATAGTTATGTAAGGGTTACGAAATTGTAATTTGTAGTTCTTGAACAAGTGACACAGTAGAATGTTTTCACAAAATCACTGAACATTCTGTTTGGATGAACTCTTTCTTTACGAATTGGGATGTAATGTTCATTGTAATTATTATCACAGCATCACCACAATGTGAGGTGATGCCATCTGGCGGACAACATCACCACACCGTGAGGTGATGCCATCTGGCGGACAACATAACCACACCGTGAGGTGATGCCATCTGGCGGACAACATAACCACACCGTGAGGTGATGCCATCTGGCGGACAACATCACCACACCGTGAGGTGATGCCATCTGGCGGACAACATCACCACACCGTGAGGTGATGCCATCTGGCGGACAACATCACCACACCGTGAGGTGATGCCATCTGGTGGACAACATCACCACACCGTGAGGTGATGCCATCTGGCGGACATCACCACACCGTGAGGTGATGCCATCTGGCGGACAACATCACCACACCGTGAGGTGATGCCATCTGGTGGACAAAATCACGGAGTAACGCATTTGATCTAGTCGGTTTAATCAGATGTTTTGGGGTAGTGAGTAATGGTTGTTTCCATTCAAACCATGTGGTAGAGTCAGGTGGTTCGTACAAAACACGACTAAGATCATCCGGCGGTCGGCGGCAAGGCGTCCGCATCAGTACCCGGAGAGGCAACGTAGTCCTCATTGGTGAAGATCTTTGCATGATATGGCCAAGGTCCACCTGTCCGAAAGCCATTCACGGCTTTGCCTGGTGTGGCGGTTCTTGGCCTTAGGCTTAGGAAGGTCTTTCCGAATATCGCTGCATTGTTGACTGTTGTATTGTAAGAATGATGTGGTTTTTCTCCAGGGATTGGCAATCACCCAGATCACGGCCGCTGTGTTATATATACTCTTTAGAAATTTGAAGAATGCCCTAGTCATGATTATACGTAGACGAAATCACTTGGGGGCAAAACGCGTATACCGTATTGCGCTCCATTATAAGGGGGCGTTTCCCCCCAGCCTGCGCGGTCTAGACACAATTGTAGATTTCCGTTGCTGGTTGGTCAAGCTTCGGGTGCGTGTTCCAGTAATGTTAGCCGTCGGGTACTGTGATATTTCACTAGAATATCTCACTTTGAAAATGAATTCTTCTGAGTAAACCACTGGCGTGATATTGTTGATTGTAGGTGCAAACAGTTAGATTATATTAATTAACTCTTTCACACAATTGCATTTTGTTTCCCTTCAAATGATACTTTCAAAGACGTCATAAATTTCATTCAGGACATCAACGTAGCGCTTGAGATCATGTCATAAAGATGTTCTGCATTACCAACATGGAACAAGGGATTATTTGGCAGTTTTTTTGCGCCGCCCCGTATTGAACTGCGTATCGTGTATGTGGGGAGATCAAGATGCACTGTCTACAGCAAGACGCACTTGGAACATTACCGGTTGTTTTGTGCAGAAAATTCCGAAATACAAAGTTCGGTTCATAGCTTAAACTCTAAATTGGATTCTACGGACACGCATTGACGATATAAATTGTATCATGGATTTGGGTGAATATAACAACGTGAAGACAGGGGTAATCGCGACAATAATTGTCTGGAATATCGTCATGAACTCTCTACTCATCGCAGTGCTACTGAAATATCCAGAACTTCGCGAAGACCGAACATCTCTCTTCATAATGTCGCTCTCTCTGGGTGATCTATTCATGGGTCTCACGGCCTTTCCAATCAGTGCATCAGTGTAAAAGTACAAAGGGCATGAATTTGTGAATAATAACATATTAAAAGTAAAAAAATACACATTAACTTATGATGGGGTAAACACATGAATGGTGGACATGATGGCGCTTACAGATCTGAATGTAGCATATGTAGGGTATTAGGGTATATATGCATATGATCACAGGGCATAATTGGGTATACGGTATACACATCTGAATCTAGGGTATGGTGGACATATACATCCGAATCTAGGGTATGATGGGGTAAACACATATGAATCTATTATATGATGGGCGTATACATCCGAATCTAGGGTATGATGGACACATACATCCGAATCTAGGGTCTGATGGGGTCAACACATCTGAATCTATTATATGATGGGCATGTACATCCGAATCTAGGGTACGATGGACATATACATCCGAATCTTGGGTATGATGGGGTAAACACATCTGAATCTATTATATGATGGGCGTGTACATCCCAATCTAGGGTATGATGGGCATACACATCTGAATCTAGGGTATGATGGGGTAAACACATCTGAATCTATTATATGATGGGCATGTACATCCCAATCTAGGGTATGATGGGCATACACATCTGAATCTAGGGTATGATGGGCACAAACATCTCTTCCGTCTTTCATTTCACCATAACCACTTTGCCAAGAAATGCATCATATATACAGTGTATATAAATAAAATATACGTTTTATTTAAAATCTATACATACAAATGCTAGTTTCTTTACAACTCAGTTACTTGGCCACCACTGTGTGAGCCCGCCACTTCGACTCTCTTCTACGTCATTATGTCCAGAACAACCACCAGGGGAACACGGTAAAAGGTCACTGTGGGTCAGTCAGAAGAAATAATCACACATCTCTAGAACTCTAAACATAACGAGCAAGTTTGTAAGTCACAACATGTCTACAACTAGACACATTACAGACGTCGAGTTACATAACAAATTCACAATTATAACTCCCCTTCAGATATTCATGACCCCTTTTCATCTCGATGAATGCCACTCTGCCAATGTGTATGTAATAGGCAGGTAACAACAGCTCTGGTAATAGCTTATGACCTTTCCACTTCTTAGAAATGTTGGTAACTAAACAAATTTAAAAAACACACCTTACCAACTCAGCTTTTCATTCACAAGTGGCTGCCGCCATAGACGACTGATGAAAGGAATATGTATTTAAAGTGCATTTATCTGTTCGTTTTTATTTTGAAATCATGTTATACTGTAAAAACTATATGCATTTTAACATACTTTGCGACGAAATATGTTTTACAAAGCATAAACAACTCTCAAAATTAGTTCAATTTAACAGTTCGAGTTGTCTCAAAACTCAAATTCCTGATTAGCGAAATCTGATAATTCTGGGGCATGACGTGATGTACCTATCCACGACATTTGTAATCAGACCAGAGGCCAAAAGCCTTTGAAAGCAGCACTCTGCTATGTAAACAAACTGTTTCCTCCTGAAACACTTCAATTTCAACAACGACAAATGGTTCATTAAAACATATTTGGACGGTCAGTATGTTATGACAGATATAGTTTATTTTGTCTTAAGTGATTTTATGTTAGAAACAAACAGCCAACATCTTTAAGCTAAAAGGACAAACTCTGGAATCCCTGTGAAGGAACAAGGAACACGGGGCACACAGAATAGTTTGACCAAGTCACAACCTGTTACTTATAGCGAGTCCGGTGTGTGGATTCCTAGGTAGGAAAATCGAATAAAGCACAAATGAGTCGAGCATAAATACAACAGATATAAAACAACATCTACAGGCTATATACAACAAGACAAGACGGTCGCACTGACACAATCTTCAACAAGTTCATGTCAGAGTTAACACTTCTCTGTCATTTCCTCGACAGGACACAGGCATACTTCTAGAACAATCCAAGACTTTATGTCACTTGCAAATCTCTGAAAGTTCCGTACACATTTCTTCACTGGTATATTTAACACAATGTACATATGAACATGTACAATCACATCATACACTTGTACAAATATCTGATATACATACAACTCATACACATGTACAAAGATTTTGTACACATGCATATACGTACAATCTCGGTGCAATCGTGTACAATTGTGTACAATCACCATCCAGGAGAAACTGGGTCACTATTAGTAGTGTGTTGTTTTGATGACCAATCTGCTGTTCTTTCCTTCAACTTCTCTAGTAGCTGTCCCAGTAGTCTGACCAATTGAACATGTTGTACGCTGTACTTTGGCTTTTTGTGTATTTTTGTCACTCCTACAGGGAAACGTGGCAATAACTTGATTAGTTTACAGGAGTCATTGGTTACATCTGGCAGGTGGTCGTTCAGTATGGGTGTATTACTGTTCGAAACAATCCGTGCCTAGGATTGTGGTCGTCCAAGGCAGGTGGTCATCCAACACTGGCTGCCCACAACAGTTGTATGTACAGTAGCCGTTATGTGGTTATTCCAACGTGCTTACAATCTAGACACACAATAGTAGGAAGAATATCGAATGATGACGTCCACAATTCAATACATGTGCCCATAAATACAATCACATGGCACTAACGTGTTTAAGCTGCCAACAGATTTAACAAAACTGTCATCCAAAACAAAAAAAGATAACATATGGACAAGGAAGCAATTAACCTATCGAGAATACAAAGATTATTCATCAATATACAGATGAATAATATATAACCTGTCCTGCCGACATATTTGCAAATGTTGTTTTTAAACATATCAACAATACCAGCCAGCAGACAATTTGTTCCATTTAATTATCGTCCATCTGATTTTAAAGAGGTTCCAGACGGGGATGTATAATTGAATAAGCAGTTAAATCCTAGTCGTGTTATAGAATGTCTACACTATTTATGTATACTGTACAGTGGGACTTCACTATTAAGATCACTCTAGGAACTGGGCTAACGTGACCTCAATTTGATATGGGGCGAGGGTGTCTGCAGGTTGCCACCATTATAGTTGCAGGGTTAATTACTAGGACAAAGGCAAACACATTGCGTAGGACATCCACCAGATTTAGTGTAGTGAAATATCAACACTGGCTTGTGATGGAGTGTAGAATACGCATAACACACATCTAGTTACTGACATCACAAGACAGACAGAGATGATAACAAAACTCCCTAATATGTCCACTATTAACTGCATGTAATGTAGCTATGACAATGACACGTGTCACACGAGTCACGTCCATCACTCCTGCGTGACAAACTTGATGAGATCATCAACCCCGGAGAGTTCGCTGTCACTATTGTCATCGTGGTTGTTAATGGAAACATTCTCCACCAGACATGGCTGCCGTATTCCCATCATCCAAGCCTGTCTCCTTTAGTAAGTTCTCTGTCATGAAGCTGCCATTCTGGGATAAGACCACATTAGAGTTTACGTAGGCGGCCATTATAACGTTTCCTTCGTTTCCTGTAAAATTTGTCTAACAATTTTCTTGCAAGTTTCAAGCATATTTAACCTCCATTGACACAAGTGCTTTGGAAAATTCGTGAAGTTCTCACTCCTCGTTTTTCAGAAAAATCCACCCAAACCTGATACACCTCAATTTTGCCACGATCTGGTGATGGATTTTGAAATATTTGTGCGTTCTGCAAAATAGCCACTGTGCAAACACACGAGCGACTAGCATATATTAACTGCTACATTGTGAAAGATCTAATGCTGTAGTACATTAAATATTCACTGGACTAACATGTCCCATGTCAAAGTGCTCGAAAAAAGTTCACACATCACACCAAAACGGTATTTTCAAGGGCACTCTTTCAGAGGGTAATGGTGCACAAATCCTTAATGTGGTCTTACCCCTTCTGAGCCTTCCATCTGTTCAGCTCACCTTTCACCTCCAACTGACCTTTGATCTCCGGCTAACCCAATCACGGAATAACGCGTTTGATCTAGTCGGTGTAACCAGGATGTTTTTGGGTAGTGAATAAAGGTTGTTTCCATTCAAGCCATGTGCTCGAGTCAGGTGGTTCGTACAAAACACGACTAAACATGACATCGATGATCCAGCGATTGGCGGCAAGGCGTCTGCATCAGTACCCAAGTCACGTCCAATCACTCCTGCGTGACAAACTTGACGAGATCGTCAACCCCGGAGAGATCACTGTCACTATTGTCATCGTGGTTGTCAATGGAGACATTCTCCACCAGTGATATGGCCGCCGTATTCCCATCATCCACGCCTGTCTCCTTCAGTAAGTTCTCTATCATGAAGCTGCCCTTCTGAGCCTTCCATCCGCCCAGCTGACCTTTGACCTCCGACTGACATTTGACCTCCGACTGACCCCCAACGACATCGGCGCCGTTGACCTGCCCTGGAATGTGTCCTATCGTGTCTGTGCTGCCGCTCTGCTGCGCCGCCGCGATTGTACTTTCACTTTTGCTATCATGTTCACTTTTATGGCCACTTTCACTATCGTTGTGTTCACTCTCATCCTCACTCGACTCGATCCTGTTTCGCTTCTTCTGTTTTTTTGATGACGCGTTACCACTACTGCTCGCATCGCTGTTGGAACTTTCACCTTTGCGGTGCGATGACGTCCTTCGTCGAGCCACCTGGAGGCAATAACTGCCACTTTTGCCGGAGTCGCTACTCAAGTGGTAGTCACTGTCGTTGGCGTCACCCTTTGAACGTCTATGCCGCGTCTTTTTCGCTGCATCGACATCCGTGTCATCGTCAGATGACACAACTGCTGATTTGCGTCGTTTTGTGCGGCGTGAACTTGACGCGTCAGACCCGTATTCGCTGCACGTGTCACTGTCTGAGATCTCGCGGTAGTTGATGCTGCTCTTGACGACGGCACGACGCACCGGCAGAAACTCATCGCTGTCAAGGTCACTGTCTCCTTCATCATCATCCACTGCATGCGACAAACACAACACTTTCATGGAAAATTACATCAGTTCAAATAACTTTTTAGAAATGTTTTCTTTTCTTATTGTGTTATAACATAACACAGCATTTTCTTATCTCATTGTTACATAAGATATAATGGAACATTCAACAAAACGTTGTTTAGACACTAACAAATCTGAGACTAATGCCTTGTTCATTGGTGTTTACAAAATAAGCACATAAAACTATGTGTCAAAATGTAATTAAATGAGTTAGATGTCTGCAAACTTGATTTCAAGAAAACACTGTTTTTACATTGCATGGCGATTTTTTTTAACGATTTTGACATTTGACTCCAAATAATACTTTGTCTTTTCTATCGATTAGCAATGGTTTTTCTCACTTATATTAATATTTAGTACCCTTTTTTAGAAAGAGTAGGTAACATTCCATGCATGAATTCCATAAAAGTGATAAATCGCACATGTTCCTGTCGCATTTTTGGGATATCCCTCAATGGAAGGTGGACAAATATGGTACTAGGAGAAAGCCGATCATGTCTCCATATATCGCAAGGGAATTCCCCGTTTACGTCAACTTTAGCAAATTGTAGCGCTTGACACAGAGGCCTATCTGTAAATAAAAGTCGACTGCCGCTGGCCTCTTGACTGATACAGGCCCTCCCACTGGCTTACTAAACGAACGCATGCGCAGTGCGCCCTTTCTTGGTCTCGCTAACTGTAAACAACATATGCTAGCGATAGGTTTGTCATTAGGGCATGATTAGACAAAAACAAATTACTTGGATACTGTTGCGATAATCTCAGTAAACAGTTTGAGAAGTATATCTTTGACAATGAGCATGACTTGGGAGTGCATTTCAAATGCATCGAACATAGGAATAGAAACAAAACGGCCGAATTTGGAATGGCAACGCAGGTGTAGTGATGTTTGATTATTTGCTGTAGCCTTCGACGTTGGGGCCTACCCCAGTCATGTTCACTGTAGCATAACTTTGGCTGTGAGTGAGCTACGACCATGTTTTGTGCACTATTGGAAAGCTTAACATCTCCTCTTTCCAATGGTATTGATAAATAAATGTTTTTATTTTTTAACATGACTAATTTTGTCAAGACTCGACACAAATAACATTTTATGAGAGAAAAGAAATTTTGGACTGGACGGAAAAAGCTAAAAAAGCAAAATCATACGTAACTTATATATGTAATAACAATTAAGTACAGTCAAGTTACTGGTACATGAAATGCTAAAGCAAGATTAGCAAATGTGCTGAAAAGGTAAACCTACTGGACAAAAGAAACCATGAGTACTTGGCACAAGGCTAAAATACAGCACCTGCTAAAACCACATACTAAGGGAAACCAAAATTGGCTTCAATAATTCTCGAAACTGCTTACTGTTCTCATTTGCACGCAGTCCTAGTGACAGCAAGTTTCACAATTATTTCTTTTTTCCTATTTCTTGCAAGACATTCCTTAGAGTTTTTACTCTTTTCTGATTGTTTCATTATAAAAACTCATTAAGTACATTTTAAGTCATTTTCTGTCAACTCCTCTTACCAAAGTCGTCGTCATATTTTGAAGTTGGCCTCCGACGACGTGAACTCTTACGGGTACCTAGTGACCTTTGCCCTTTCCGCCGCCGCCGTCGCTTGCTGCCAATCATCAGCCAATCATCAGAGTCCTCCTCTGTCACTGCCTCCAGCTCATTGGCGTCAGAGTCGGCTGACTCACTGCAACACATCACATGTAACCATGGCAACAGCCTTGTTTACACCATTTACAAATAGTCATCTTCAATGCAACTAGGACTAGGAGACTAAGAGAAGATCAAATAAAAGTGTTTTTAATATTGAATGAATATGAAGATATTTATAGAAATATTTTCTTCAAACTTAAAGAAAGCACTCATTATCAGAGGACAATAAATGAATGGAACAAGTTATCTGCTGATTGTGCTAAAGCTGGCAGTGTGAATATGTTCAAAAATAAAATTGACAGCCAACTGATGAGAGCATGCTATGTATAGGAGTAACATTGGTGGACTCTCAACTTGTCCCCATGCCGCCTGAAGCTTGTAGCTTTGAACGGTGTCACGATTACATTTATCCGGGCGTTAAATTATATCTGGTGATGTTTATGTACAAACGTAAGGCATAATATTTGGCACCAGGGGACCATTTCACTAACATATTGAGCTCTTTAAGAAAATCCATCCTAGAACAAAATCTGACGGAAAAATGAAGGAGTATTTTTAAAATTCGTTTCACTAACGTGATCGTTAAATGACTCTTAAGTGATATTTCCATCATGGGATAATCGATAATCTACACAGTTGGCACAGTTTGGCAAAAGCGATTAAACAGTTGTCAAAAAGTGTTTGAAAATTCGGCCCAACAACCACTTGTCAACAACATATGATTTTTGTTCACTGTGCAAAGAATTGAAACAAAATCTTATAGAAGCTGCCGACATATCACATGGGACACTATTTCCGCATCACACACAGTGCAATGTTTTGACGGGAGCGTCGTTGTTGATAATATTCAGTTTACAAGAGCGTAGAGAGCGCCAACAACTTAAACCGAATTGGTGCCGTTGAGTATAGTAACATGTAGGGCAATAGTGCGCAGGTTCAGTTAGACACAGCTTACACTTGGCTCAAAATTGATTAACAAATGTCACAACAACCTTCACCTTCGCAAAACCGTAAATAGCTAGGCACACATCAACTGGTCACGACGCTAAATTCGTGTAAACAAATCTTGCTTTAGCAAACTTTTAATCGCTGACATTTGGAAAACTTATTTGGCTGTGAACAACTGGTTCTCTGCGTGAAAGTGGACCCAAATTAAAACGCAGTTAGTAAAATCTTGCTGTTTATGATAGTTGTAACGTCGCCTTAGAAATTGGCATTTTTAGGACCGTTTTTATTGACCGTATTCAGGATGAATTGTTAATGAAACGCAATTTTTCATTTTCGCTCCTAGGTAAGGAGAACAATCGATTTTATGGAGCAAAATCAAACTTAAGAGCTCTTAAGAATGTTAGTGAAACGTCCCCTGTAGATCACGTAGTGATAAATAATATCCAGTAGTTAAATATGTTTCGTTTGTTATCGTAATACAGGCGTTATAGTTAGAGTACATAATTATTTGTGACCAAGTGTAAGAACAAGTCACGTGATGTGTGGGTGGAGAGTAAACTGTTTTACGACAGAAATTGTTTATGTCTGTGGGAAGCAAACATTTGATAATTTATGTATATATATATATATATATATAGACATGCATGTAATTATATATATATACATATAAACATACATAACGCCTGGATAAATGGTGCTAAATACATTCCCCTAGATACGTGCATGCGCAGAAACGTCACCCGGACATTATTTAACGCCCGGATAAATGTAAGTGCGACAACGCTTAAATCTTGTTAAAACTTGTGAAATCTTGTGAAATTAGTTATCTAAACAATGATGTGTGTTTGCAAAATAACCGCAAAAAAAAGTTATTGTATTTTGATACCATCTCCCTTATTATGATATAAACAGACAGTAAACGTCTTGAATACTAAAGGATTCAGTTAAATAAATGTTAGCAAGTATTTGTCTTGATTGCTTTTGTATGGCATATGTGGTTGGGAACTACTGTCTCATTTTGTGGTTGGGGTTACTCACTGGATGGAACTATTGTCTCATTTTGTGGTTGGGGTTACTCACTGGATGGAACTACTGTCTCATTTTGTGGTTGGGGTTACTCACTGGATGGAACTACTGTCTCATTTTGTGGTTGGGGTTACTCACTGGATGGAACTACTGTCTCATTTTGTGGTTGGGGTTACTCACTGGATGGAACTACTGTCTCATTTTGTGGTTGGGGTTACTCACTGGATGGAACTACTGTCTCATTTTGTGGTTGGGGTTACTCACTGGATGGAACTACTGTCTCATTTTGTGGTTGGGGTTACTCACTGGATGGAACTACTGTCTCATTTTGTGGTTGGGGTTACTCACTGGATGGAACTACTGTCTCATTTTGTGGTTGGGGTTACTCACTGGATGGAACTACTGTCTCATTTTGTGGTTGGGGTTACTCACTGGATGGAACTACTGTCTCATTTTGTGGTTGGGGTTACTCACTGGATGGAACTACTGTCTCATTTTGTGGTTGGGGTTACTCACTGGATGGAACTACTGTCTCATTTTGTGGTTGGGGTTACTCACTGGATGGGATTACTTATTTAGTGCCTGGGACAATTTTATTTTATCGTCGGGACTACTTATTGAAAGGTTGGGACTACTTACTCAGTGGATGGGACTACTTACTCAGTGGCCGGGACTACTTACTCAGTTGCCGGGACTACTTACTAGGTGGCCAGAACTACTTACCGAGTGAACGGGACTATTTACCGAGTGACCGGGACTACTTACTGAGTGGCAGGGACTACTTACCGAGTGACTGGGACTACTTACACACTGACCGTGACTACTTACTGGGTGGCTGGAACTACTTTAAGTCAGGACTACTTACCAAGTAATCGGGACTACTTACTGAGAGGGACTACTTTGTGGCGGGACTACATACTGAGAGTCCTGGACTACTTTAGACCGGAACTACTTACTCAGTGGCGTGGTATTCCTCCCCACTGTCCTCCTCCTCTTCGTCATCATCAGACAGCCCCGTCAGTCTCCGCGTCTTCTTCTTCTTCTTCGCAAGCACTGGCGGGGGGCGACAGTCATCACCCTCAGCCATATCAGAGGCATTGTCAATGTCCTTCCCCATGCTTTTACAGGGGCGCTGGGGCGAGGGCACTGGTGCCGACTCGGCGACATTCTCGATGTCTTTACCGCGGGCACAAGTGAGCGCCGTTGTCTCGTCGGTCTCGTTGTTGACCATGGCGTTGTAGATGTCCTTGCCAAAGCCCGGAGCATCTGTCAACATGACAACGTCAACATGACAACGTCAAAGTGGCAGCTCTAATGACCCATGTCTTTTTAATAAATATTTAAATCACAGCAGCAACAGTTTAGCCTAATTTATTTTATTAATACTTTCATCTACATAATTTTTTTCCACGATATCATTTTAACAATATATATTTAAATATCTGCATAATCTTACTAGATTACTGGTGCAATCTAGTTGGTGATCAATTCTTTCAGATAAGAGAAAGGCCCTCAAGAGAAGCAAAGCTTTTTGATATATTTAGCTGACTGGCAGATGAGAGCCAACAATGACAAGATGAACGCACAGTGCTCTCAAATTAGTACTTTAAAATGTTGATTATTTTTGGGATTGAAATATATATGCATGTATCGATGTCTAAGGTGAATGATATGCAATGATAATCATAACATATCCAGGTATATTAAAAATCATGATAGAAGTATTGCATCATCTGTAAAGGATAATATTTAATACTTTCGTCACAGCGTACAACAAATTGAACATATTTGATCAACTGTAACTTTACATTAAAATAATGTCATCATCTTTACATGTTGACCCTTAATTCACTCTTTGGTCGACCTTTCTGCAGTTTATGTCCCTTCTCATTCTGGTGTTTAACTAGTTGGTGTCTTGTTGGATAATGCTCACTGCAGATCTGGTGTTGCAGGTATTGATGTATGTTCACTCAGTTTTACTGATTTCTGATTATGTGTAGCATCGTCCTCAGAGCGTTTGTGTACCATGGCTGTGTCGAATCCGCACCCACCTCCATTTCGCCGTTATAACGTCAGTTTTGCTTAATTCTGATACCTCAGTGCGTTAGTTCCATAATTCAACATTATCCCAGGCATATTTACGTTTAAGAATATTGCGTCTTAACGCACTTTTGAAGTGTAAATAGCGCCCCGGTTTGCATCAACATACGCTGCTATATCGCTCATTTCGCACACGAGATGCCGTGCTACGGTATCGTGCATTAAACACACCACCACAGACTAGTGCAAACCAGGTCGCTATTTGGGTTTCAAAAGTATGCTAACACATAATATTTTCGTAATATAAATATGCCTGGGATGATGCTGAATGATGGAACTATTGCACTAAGTCTATGGTATCAAAGTTAGGCAAAACTCAAGTTATAACAGCAAAATCGAGGTGGCTTCAGATTCGACACAAGTGCCTAGTTCGTTAGCGCTTTGAGTTTCTCTAACATCTCCACAGTCCAGGTCATTAAACTATAAAAAAGCAATTCAACAAATTTGTTTGTCTTTCCGAACACGCCGCGCCAAACTGTTAGTTTCCAAGATGGCAGCTAGTAAATAACAGTAGATACGTAACCGCTCGTTGCGCGGCGCAGCACGACAACACGGTGGTCAGGGACACTAGGCGGCAGCACACATTTTTATAATATGTGCCACCGAGAGATTGACATTTTATAAAACAATTTTAATTAGTACGCTGGCCTTGACCCCCTCCCCCCTTCGTACGCTTTGTACGAATAGGTAAATGTCGACTATTGTGAATGACCCTTTAGTGTATAAACATATAGATGTTGACGTAGGGGACTCAGTGGTCAGAACGTCCTACATGATGTACTGATACATAAATGTTGACTTATGTGACTCGGTTGTCACAAATGCTGACTTACTTGACTTTGTGGCCACAAATGCTGATGTACGTGACTCGGTGGCCACAACTGCTGACTTATGTGGCTCGGTGGCCAGGAATGTTGACTTAGATGACTCTGTGGCCACAAATTTTGACTTACATGACTCGGTGGCCACAGATGGTGACTTACGTGACTCGGCAGCCACAAATGCCGACTTACTAGACTCGGTGGCCACAAACGTGGACCTACATGACTCAGTGGCCACAGATGGCGACTAACATGACTCGGCGGCCACAAATGCTGACCAACATGACTCAGTGGCCTGAAACGCTGACTTACGTGACTCGGTGGCAGGCGCGTCCTTCACAACGTCGTCTCTGATGGCCGAACGGATCAACTCGTCATACTCCTCAAACTTGTAATTGATTTGTTCCCGACACCGTCTCAGTCTCCTCTCCGCCTGCCACCCCCTGTCCTCCTCATCCTCTTCCTCCTCCTCTGTTTCCTCAGCCTCCGTCTCCTCATCTTCCCATTCGTCCTCCCGCAGTCTCAGTTTGCGTCTGCGCCGCTCCCTCTCGCGATGCTCCCTGCGTCGCTCCCGTCGCTGTTCTTCGCGTCTCGCCCGCCGCTCAGCAATCCTGTCTTCATCGTCGTCACCATCGTCGTCACACTCATATGTCTTGTCCTGGACAACAACAGGGGGTGGTCAACCACTACGCCATGCGTTTGCAGGTCAAAAGCTACATCATAAAGGGGGTCAATATCTCTGTCACTCAGGGGTACAACTGCCACGTTACCCAGAGATCAATTGCTGTCACTCGGGGTTACCCGCAAAATGAGATGTTATTCTTTTTTCCCCGAGTGTTTGTAAAATAGCGTAACACAAACACGGTGAAAGTACTGGTAATTTCTGCTTCCTGCTTGAAAGCTTGTTATGACTATTCTCTCAAGAGGAAGATTATCTTCCTTTTGTACTCTAAACTGTAACATCAGAACAAAGAGTCACAGAGAAAACTAGCAATATTATATACGTGCAGCTTGGAAGTAAGGTTTAGTCAAAGAAACACTCATTTAAATCTGTAAAAGGAACTAAAAACAAGGCAACTAAATTCCATTTTGTATGTGTACACAAAGTATAGCATTGAATGTAACATTTGGCAACATAAAAATAAAGGAAAATGCATTGATAGTTTAAATCAAATTTTCATCTGTACCGCGATTCCCACGGAAAGTTGATAGTTAATGAGCAAGGTGATCACGTGGTATTGTGATGTCAGAGGCACAAATGTCGCGCAAGATGAAGAACAATATTTTATTTTACAGTTCCACACAAATCCAACTTAGTTGACAAAATGAAGTGAGAGAACCTCCATTCAAACTGACATTGTCAACAAGACAAGCCGACTGCTAAAACCTTCGCAGCTTCAGCTTATTTTGAGAAAAATGGTTTTGGTTGCGACCCAGGAAAATTAATCTACACCCGAAACATACACACACACGCAAATATTGCAGAAAGTAACGTTATATTATATGATAACATTACATGATGGAAGAGTTGTACAATTTAGCATAAATTTTTTAATTCTTTTTCTGTCAGTCTGTGGCCGAGTGGTTAAGTGCACTTGCTCAGCACACATCCAGTTTTATAACCAACACGGGTTCAAGCCTAACAAACACCATGCAAACTTTTTAAAAAGTGTATTTTATTTATTTTTTTGAAAAGTAATATAAACCAAGCTATTTTTACACTGTTTATCATTAACTAGTTTTAATGTTTTGTGGTGATTATTTATTTTCGCAACAAAAATGAAAATAATATTATATTACCGGGAATGTACAATTTCCACTCATCTTGTATGTTTTTTTATTTACATTTATCCAAACAAACCAGTTTGTCTTCACATATATAGTTATAATTTATGACAGAACAACACAACAACTCATTTTATAAATGCATCAAATTTTTATTATGGCAAAATGGGACAGTCCTGCCAGATCTCTTTGGGGCCAGCAGTGACAGCCTGAGAACAGGATGCAAGACCAGGATATTTCACATGACCGGACGTGATCCTGGCTCAGTTACTTGATAATGTGACTGCGGCCACATGACCAGAATCCTGGGTCTGCATCCCTCTGGGTGTCAAGCCGAGATATTTCACGTGACCGGACGTGATCGTGGGCCAGCTATTTAATCAATGGTCATGTGACTGCGGCCACCTGGGTGTCAAGCCAACCCCTTATAGAGATACTGACCCTCCTATCATTTACAAAGGTGGAGAAATGGGGCTGGTTGGTGGGTGACGTGCTTCTTTGTTCGTGCTAGAGACAAAGATGGCATCGAGCGTGGAAGCTGTTCTTCCTATAACACTGGGCAAATGTAGATGATTGGATAGCTTTACTTCCCATGCCACAGGGAATATGTTATGATTGGGTATATAATACTGTACAGTATATAGCAAAAGGATTAATCTTCAAATTAATCATTGCAATAAACCTACGTTACTAATGAAAATAAGTATCAAAGAAAGAATTGCACCAGTTGGTAATGTGTGTTTATTGCATTGATTAAAATTTAAGATTAATCCTTTTACTATATACTATGCAGTAGTTTATCATAATTATACATATGAAACTGTGGTTTGTTGGTATAAACGTAAATAAAAAACATACAAAATCAGCGGAAATTGCACATTCCCAGTAATATCATATTATTTTAATTTTTGTCGCAACTAAATAATCATTACAGAACATTTAATACATTTAATGATAAACAGTGTAAAAATGGCATGGTTTATATTACTTAGCAAAAAGATAAATAAAATAAAAAAGAAGTTTGCATGGTGTTAGGCTTGAACGCGTGTCAGTAGTAAAACCAGATGTGTGCTAAGTCAACGCACTTAACCACACGGCCACAGCAGCCGACGGAGAAAGAATTAACCGGATTTAGGGTTATGCTAATTAGTACAGCTCTTCCTTTGTGTAATGTTATATCATATAATGTTACTTTCTGCAGTTGGATACAATATTTTTGTGTGTGTGTATGTTTACTGATGTAGATTAGTTTTCCTGGGTCGCAATTGAAACCATTTTTCTCAAAATAAGCTGAAGCTGCAAAGTTTTTTGTGGTTGGCTTGTCTTGTTGACGTTGTCATGTTGACTGGAATGGACGTTCTAATGCTTAATTTTTTTCAACAAAGTTGGTATTCGTGTGGAACTGTAAAGTAAATCTTTGTTCCTCTGTAATGACTAGTGTTTATATTACATCAGAATACCACACAATAACTCATTCTGACGCTCGCTATGACTCAACATCTATCGTTGTAAACATGCTTTGAATGTATTGAAAGTGCTGGCAGCTTGCAAAAAATTCGCACCTCTGACGTCACACCTAGACATAACGAAAAACATGCCAAAAATATGCATATATTTTAAGAAGACCAGCGTAATTGTGAATTTATTCATCATCATCGTTGTTTAGAGGCGGTGTTTCCAGACTCTGCTGGGTTCGCCTTTCTTCCAATTGCCCTCTTCCACTTGACACGGTCCCACGCATCCCGATGGTCGATACCCATCAGATTCAAGTCTTCAGACACGGAGTTCTGCCAGGTCTTCCTTGGTCTGCCGACGGGAACTGTACCCTCCACCACTAACTCTGTACAGCCCTTCACCCAGTCCTCATCGTCCTTTCGCTCTACATGCCCGTACCACCTCAGCCTGCTTCTTCTGATCACATCCCCAATCGCCTCCACTCCTACTCTTCTTCTAATCTCTGCACTGGGCTGTTTGTCGCTGATTGATGTGCCACACATCCACCTCACCATCATCCTTATCATATTAATATATTAAATTCTGGTAAAATTATTGCCTTGGTAGAAATGGAAATATACAGGAAGATGTAGTATAATATGAATTCAAGCAATAGGAGGTTTTTATTCCATTTAAGTAAATGAATAAGCCAAGTTTTCAAGGAAATACGAACACTTACGGTTAAGATGTTATCGAGACTAATTCCCACAAATGCCAGCCTCTCTTTCCTGTAAACAAACAACACATGTCTCAAACATATCCATAAACACCCACTACATCCCTACACCCCAGTACATATCAGTCTAAGTAACACAAAATATCCATAAACACCCACTATGTCCCTACACCCCAGTACATATCAGTCTAAGTAACACAAAATATCAATAAACACCCACTACATCCCTACACCCCAGTACACATCAGTCTAAGTAACACAAAATATCCATAAACACCCACTATGTCCCTACACCCCAGTACATATCAGTCTAAGTAACACAAAATATCCATAAACACCCACTACATCCCTACACCCCAGTACACATCAGTCTAAGTAACACAAAATATCCATAAATACCCACTATGTCCCTACACCACAGTACATATCAGTCTAAGTAACACAAAATATCCATAAACACCCACTATGTCCCTACACCCCAGTACATATCAGTATAAGTAACACAACACAAAATATCCATAAACACCCACTATGCCTCTACACCCCAGTACATATCAGTCTAAGTAACACAACACAAAATATCCATAAACACCCACTATGTCCCTACACCCCAGTACATATCAGTCTAAGTAACACAAAATATCCATAAACACCCACTATGTCCCTACACCCCAGTACATATCAGTCTAAGTAACACAACACAAAATATCCATAAACACCCACTATGTCCCTACACCTCAGTACACATCAGTCTAAGTAACACAAAATATCCATAAACACCCACTATGTCCCTACACCCCAGTACACATCAGTCTAAGTAACACAAAATATCCATAAACACCCACTATGTCCTTACACCCCAGTACATATCAGTCTAAGTAACACAAAATATCCATAAACACCCACTATGTCCCTACACCTAAGTACACATCAGTCTAAGTAACACAAAATATCCATAAACACCCACTATGTCCCTACACCCCAGTACATATCAGTCTAAGTAACACAAAATATCCATAAACACCCACTATGTCCCTACACCTAAGTACACATCAGTCTAAGTAACACAAAATATCAATAAACACCCACTATGTCCCTACACCTCAGTACACATCAGTATAAGTAACACAAAATATCCATAAACACCCACTATGTCCCTACACCCCAGTACACATCAGTCTAAGTAACACAAAATATCCATAAACACCCACTATGCCTCTACACCCCAGTACATATCAGTCTAAGTAACACAACACAAAATATCCATAAACACCCACTACGTCCCTACACCCCAGTACACATCAGTCTAAGAAACACAAAATATCCATAAACACCCACTATGTCCCTACACCCCAGTACATATCAGTCTAAGTAACACAAAATATCCATAAACACCCACTATGTCCCTACACCCCAGTACATATCAGTCTAAGTAACACAACACAAAATATCCATAAACACCCACTATGTCCCTAGTACAATCTCAGTACCTACTAGCTCCATAACACAAAAATAATCTATAAACACCCACTATGTCCCTACACCCCAGTGTACACATCAGTCTAAGTAAATAATAAAATATCTATAAATACCCACTATGTCCTTAGCACCCCAGGTACATATCAGCCTAAGTAACACAAAATATCCATAACACCCACTATGTCCCTACACCTAAGTACACATCAGTCTAAGTAAATAATAAAATATCCATAAACACCCACTATGTCCCTACACCCCTACATACTAGTCTAAGTAACACAAAATATCCATAAACACCCACTACATCCCTACACCCCAGTACACATCAGTCTAAGTAACACAAAATATCCATAAACACCCACTATGTCCCTACACCTCAGTACACATCAGTATAAGTAACACAAAATATCCATAAACACCCACTATGTCCCTACACCCCAGTACACATCAGTCTAAGTAACACAAAATATCCATAAACACCCACTACATCCCTACACCCCAGTACACATCAGTCTAAGTAACACAAAATATCCATAAACACCCACTATGTCCCTACACCCCAGTACACATCAGTCTAAGTAACACAAAATATCCATAAACACCCACTATGTCCCTACACCTCAGTACACATCAGTATAAGTAACACAAAATATCCATAAACACCCACTATGTCCCTACACCCCAGTACATATCAGTCTAAG
>CM034544.1:55149388-55173372 GCA_020002185.1 Paraescarpia echinospica | reverse complement strand
GTCACACAGCAGTTTCTGTCAACACAAGCCTATGTTACACAGGTCATGTAGCAGTATCTGTCAACACAAGCCTACGTTACACAGGTCATGTAGCAGTATCTGTCAACACAAATCTATGTTACACAGATCACACAGCAGTATCTGTCAACACAAGCTTATGTTACACAGCAGTATCTGTCAACACAAGCTTACGTTACACAGGTCACACAGCAGTATCTGTCAACACAAGCCTGCATTACACAGATCACACAGCAGAATCAGTCAACACAAGCCTACGTTATACAGGTCACACAGCAGTATCTGTCAACACAAGCCTATGTTACACAGATCACACAGCAGTATCTGTCAACACAAGCCTACGTTACACAGATCACACAGCAGAATCTGTCAACACAAGCCTACGTTATACAGGTCACACAGCAGTATCTGTCAACACAAGCCTATGTTACACAGATCACACAGCAGTATATGTCAACACAAGCCTATGTTACACAGATCACACAGCAGTATCTGTCAACACAAGCCTACGTTACACAGCAGTATATGTCAACACAAGCCTACGTTACACAGATCATGTAGTAGTATCTGTCAACACAAACGTACATTACACTGGTCATGTAGCAGAATCTGTCAACACAAGTTTGTGCTACATAGGACACACAGCAGTTTCTGTCAACACAAGCCTATGTTACACAGGTCATGTAGCAGTATCTGTCAACACAAATCTATGTTACACAGGTCACACAGCAGTATCTGTCAACACAAGCCTATGTTACACAGGTCATGTAGCAGTATCTGTCAACACAAATCTATGTTACACAGATCACACAGCAGTATCTGTCAACACAAGCTTACGTTACACAGGTCACACAGCAGTATCTGTAAACACAAGCCTACGTTACACAGGTCACACAGCAGTATCTGTCAACACAAGCCTATGTTAAACATGTCACACAACAGGATCTGTCAACACAAGAATCCGTCATAATTTACAAAACGAAACAAGCAGCTGTAACATGTTCTTGAAGTTATGATATTTGTTTTCATGCTTTGTCACAAAAACATTATACCTCGAAAACCAACTGTTAGAATGGGATATATTTCTTACTAGGGCATAACTAACATAGCCAATATATAGCTACACTTGCTACACTAGATATAATTAACATAGCCAGTATATAGCTACACTTGCTACACTAGATATAACTAACATAGCCAGCATATAGCTACACTTGCTACACTAGATATAACTAACATAGCCAGTATATAGCTACACTTGCTACACTAGATATAACTAACATAGCCAGTATATAGCTACACTTGCTACACTAGATAAAACTAACATAGCCAGTATATAGCTACACTTGTTACACTAGATATAACTAACATAGCCAGTATATAGCTACACTTGTTACACTAGATATAACTAACATAGCCAGTATATAGCTACACTTGCTCACTAGATATAACTAACATAGCCAGTATATAGCTACACTTGTTACACTAGATATAACTAACATAGCCAGTATATAGCTACACTTGTTACACTAGATATAACTAACATAGCCAGTATATAGCTACAATTGCTACACTAGATATAACTAACATAGCCAGTATATAGCTACACTTGCTACACTAGATATAACTAACATAGCCAGTATATAGCTACACTTGCTACACTAGATATAACTAACATAGCCAATATATAGCTACACTTGTTACACTAGATATAACTAACATAGCCAGTATATAGCTACACTTGCTACACTAGATATAACTAACATAGCCAGTATATAGCAACACTTGCTACACTAGATATAACTAACATAGCCAGTATATAGCTACACTTGTTACACTAGATATAACTAACATAGCCAGTATATAGCTACATTTGTTACACTAGATATAACTAACATAGCCAGTATATAGCTACACTTGCTACACTAGATATAACTAACATAGCCAGTATATAGTTACACTTGCTACACTAGATATAACTAACATAGCCAGTATATAGCTACACTTGCTACACTAGATATAACTAACATAGCCAGTATATAGCTACACTAGATATAACTAACATAGCCAGTATATAGCTACACTTGCTACACAAGATATAACTAACATAGCCAGTATATAGCTACACTTGTTACACTAGATATAACTAACATAGCCAGTATATAGCTACACTTGTTACACTAGATATAACTAACATAGCCAGTATATAGCTACACTTGTTACACTAGATATAACTAACATAGCCAGTATATAGCTACACTTGTTACACTATATATAACTAACATAGCCAGTATATAGCTACACTTGTTACACTAGATATAACTAACATAGCCAGTATATAGCTACACTTGTTACACTAGATATAACTAACATAGCCAGTATATAGCTACACTTGTTACACTAGATATAACTAACATAGCCAGTATATAGCTACACTTGCTACACTAGATATAACTAACATAGCCAGTATATAGCTACACTTGTTACACTAGATATAACCAACACAGCCGCATATAGCTACACTTGCTACACTAGATATAACTAACATAGCCAGAATATAGCCACACTTGTTACACTAGATATAACTAACATAGCTTAAAGTATATAGCTACACTTGTTACATAATTAGATATAACTAACATAGCCAGTATAGCTACACTTGTTACACTAGATATAACTAACATAGCCAGTATATAGCTACACTTGTTACACTAGATATAACTAACATAGCCAGTATATAGCTACACTTGCTACACTATATATAACTAACATAGCCAGTATATAGCTACACTTGCTACACTAGATATAACTAACATAGCCAGTATATAGCTACACTAGATATAACTAACATAGCCAGTATATAGCTACACTTGCTACACTAGATATAACTAACATAGCCAGTATATAGCTACACTTGTTATACTAGATATAACTAACATAGCCAGTATATAGCTACACTTGCTACACTATATATATAACTAACATAGCCAGAATATAGCTACACTTGTTACATTAGATATAACTAACATAGCTAGTATATAGCTACACTTGTTACACTAGATATAACTAACATAGCCAGTATATATAGCTACACTTGTTACACTAGATATAACTAACATAGCCAGTATATAGCTACACTTGCTACACTAGATATAACTAACATAGCCAGTATATAGCTACACTTGCTACACTAGATATAACTAACATAGCCAGTATATAGCTACACTTGTTATACTAGATATAACTAACATAGCCAGTATATAGCTACACTTGCTACACTATATATATAACTAACATAGCCAGAATATAGCTACACTTGTTACATTAGATATAACTAACATAGCTAGTATATAGCTACACTTGTTACACTAGATATAACTAACATAGCCAGTATATATAGCTACACTTGTTACACTAGATATAACTAACATAGCCAGTATATAGCTACACTTGCTACACTAGATATAACTAACATAGCCAGTATATAGCTACACTTGCTACACTAGATATAACTAACATAGCCAATATATTGCTACACTTGCTACACTTGCTACACTACATATCGTTACAGCAACAATAATTTTGATATTGAAAATGACAAGGTTCATTTTCTTTTCTTTCTCTAGTTTATCTTTGTAAACTGTCATAAAATGTAAACAAAAAACACAACTATTTTTGTGTAAAAGTGCATTTGTGGGGAAAGTGTTACCCTTCAAAACACAACTTGTAATTGGGAATACCGAATAGTTTGTCTAACCCCTTTTTTAATTAACATAAGTGGTAAATATACTAAGAATTCGCCAATAATCCGAAGAACGTTTTCCGGAAATCCTCTGGCCTATTAGGTAAGGTTGATTTGACTGCCACCAGTCTGCCATTAGACACTGACCAGCTCTGGGTGTGAAGCCTTGCCACAGCGGGAACAGTTGGTCTCATCCGTGTCCTCCAGTCGTTTTTCTAGAAACACATCAATAGAGACACATCACAGACTGATGCACAAGTGATACACCCACAGAGACACATCACAGACTGATACACAAGTGATACACCCATAGAGACACATCACAGACTGATACACAAGTGATACACCCACAGACTGATACACAAGTGATACACCCACAGAGACACATCACAGACTGATACACAAGTGATACACCCACAGAGACACATCACAGACTGATACACAAGTGATACACCCACAGAGACACATCACAGACTGATACACAAGTGATACACCCACAGTAATCTTACAAGTCAGGTGACCTTTCACTAACGTTGTTATGTGCTCATTGGCCCAATATTGCACTTTAAAATAATTGTACTCCTTAACTGTGATCTTGTTTACTGAAAACTGTTAACACAATAATACGCCACTGTGACACTTTCACTGGTGTGTCATAGAAATAGTGCTCTCTGCGAAACAGCGGCAGCTCTTTGCAATTTGAAATTAACTCCTTAAATTCAATAACGGATTATGTTAAATATGGATTTTATTTTAACAACGGATTATGTTAAAGATGATTTTAATTTAACAACGGATTATGTTAAAGATGGATTTTAATTTAACAACGGATTATGTTAAAGATGATTTTAATTTAACAATGGATTATGTTAAAGATGGATTTTAATTTAACAACGGATTATGTTAAAGATGAATTTTCTTACACGCTAATTATCTTAGTGAAACAGTCCTCTGATGCCCGTCCCTTCTCTAGAAACACCTCAACAGAGCCACATCACTGTATGATACATAAACAAATGGTCATATTATTTATCCTGCCCAGTCATGGGGTCAATTCCATTTCGTCAACTCCATTTCCAATTCTACCTAAACAAAAAATAAATTTCAAATCCAAACTACCAATTTCAATTGAACAAAAATCCTCAGAAAAATACAATTCCAATTCGGCAGTTTTAATTGTACTTGAAAACATGTGTGCACAATCATATTAAATCAAATATGATTTTTAAAAGTATTATTGTTCATTCAACATCACTCAAGTCAGTTTAATTCACTGGTCCTTGTCTATTGCTGCCAAAAAATTCAATTCCGATTAAACAAATTCAATTCAAATTAACTTTCAAAAATCATGAATTCCAGAATTAGGATTGAGCGTCAATTCCAATTGCGGAGTGAACCTGACCCCTGTGACTGACCTTTGAGGGCAGCAGTGCGCTTGGCATTCCTCCCCTTAGGCAGATACGCCTCCCTGTCCTCATCTTCCTCCTCCTCCTTGGACGAGGAGGCTGGTGTGGACCAGTGCAGCGACTCATCCTCTGCCTCATCCAGCTCCCGCAGGAACTCTTCATCATCATCATCGTCGACGTCATCGTCACTTGACATGTCGCGCGTCGCTGCCTGGCGCTTCCTTTTCTTCCGCTTCCCGCATGGGACAAACTCCTCGTCTATTTCTTGCTTCCCTCGCCGCTTCTGGGAAGACAGGGAAGAGAAGAAGGGATAGAAGGAAGGGATAGAATGACAGGCTCTATTGAAATACTGTTAATGATGGAATTTCCTTAATGAAGTGGTCCCCAGTACCATGTATTGGGTTTGTTTATGCAATGGTTCCCAAGGACATAGTTTGTTCCTATTTTTCATGTGTTAATTAATATAATATTCTTAAGACTATACTAACTATGTTGGATGTTTACTGCTCGCCAAATTGTGTTTAGTAAGCCCGTACAAACGGTCACAATTTGAAGGCACGACAACGCGTGCACGTTCAAATAGTAAAAACATCCAGTTTCAAAACAAGCTTTATTGACAATACGGCCAAGTTGGGCTGAGTTAACTGCTATACCCTTTGATGTTCAACTTTCCCAAGTTCAGTTGAGCAGACTTCCTGTTACAAATTAAAAGAACAAATTATGTCCCTTTAAGGGGAGGCAGTCCGTTCCTCTAACCAGAATTAGTAGTAACTTGTAACAGGAAGTCTGCTGCATTGAACGTGGGAAACTGTTGAACATCCAAGTTCCTATTGTAATTAAGCCTTGGCAATATTGCCACTAAAGCTGTTTTGAAATATGATGTTTTATTTACCATTTGAACATGCTGTGGGGTCGAAAATTTCAAATTGCGAATATTGTTACGGGCTTACTAAACACAATTTATGAGCAGTATACTTTTAACGTATCTATTAGTCTATAATAGAACATTATATTAATTAATATCTCAAATCTAGGAACAGATTACCTCTCTTTAAACCTTAATTAACTATCATATCTTAAACACTATTGATCCTATCACCAGTGTATTATTTCTATATAAAGAGAAGGGATACGTGACATAATAATATGACACAATGGTAACCATGGTAACAAGATAATCTTAGAAACAGCAGACAGTGGTTTTGTGGAACATCCCACGGAAATTGAAATCACATATTTCCTGTTTTTATTCTAACAAACAACATATCAAGTTGTGCAGTGAAGTAGTTTGGCTGTATAAAAATTACTTTTGAAGAAAATTAATTTTTAAATATTATTTTACATAATTTTTTATATAAAAACAAACCACCCCCACCTCCCACATTGTGAATGTAAAACCAGAGCTCAGCATTAATAAAATCCTTGCCTTCTTTGTTTTCTTCGTGGCAGGGACTGGGGAGGGGACAACCTCCGGCACCTCCTCCTGCGTCTCCCTCTTCTCCTCTCCTTCCCATCCTTCTCCCTCATTCTTGTTCCCGCGGCGTTTCTTCGACAAGTCAAGCCCAAACTCCAGGTCAATCTTCCGCTGGCCACGATTCGCCCTAGATGATCTCCGCAGCGGGGCTGGCGAATCACAGCTGTTCTCCGTCGAGTCAACAGGTGGCGCCACCACGGCCAGGCGCTTCGTCTTGCGCCCTCGCTTTTGCGACACCACTTCAGGTTGGTTGCTATGGTTACCGCTCGCCGCCTTGTCAGGTTTTGTCGGTTTTTCACATTCCTCCTCTGTTGAATCTCCCGTCTTCCCTGCCTTTTTCCCATCTGTGGAATCTCGGGCCTTCTTCCCCCGTCCACTGACCCGGGTCTTTTTCCGGGTTCTTGCCCGTTGTCGCTTTGACGGAGGCTCCTCCGATGAGTGGTTGCTAGGCAATGGGTCGGAGTCAGAGGAGATCGGTGACGAATCAGGAACGTCCCCCGTGTGCCCGTCTGAAACATTAATCGCATTTTCATAAGATTCTAGTTAGAAATTGACCTGTCCGCAGTGATCTGTTGCCTAGCAACAGGTCCATGAAGCCATCTAAAATGGAATGCTGAACACGGAAGAGTTCGGACATCCGTTGTATATTTTAAAATTCTGGCCCCAATGCCAACTATACTATTAGTAAAATGTGAATTAAAAACTTCTGCTCAAACTTCTGTGGGTCATCGAAAAAATTAGAAAGATCCATGTTCGAAACATACAGATAGGTAAGGATTTAGATGACATACACATTTAATTATGGCATTGTATTGATAAACAAAAGACACGTTACAGGTAATGTATAATAAATAACATTAGATAAAGATACGATATGAACTACAATAATTACATATAAAATATAATAATTAAATATAAATATAACAATACCATTAATAATAAAAATATAAGAATTAAATATAAACATAACTATAATAATCAATTATGTAACTATAAAGATAATTAAACATTAATAAAATAGAAGTTAAAATTACAAGTAATTACAAATGTAAACACAAATACATAGTTTAGAAATTAAATATCAAGTTATGAACTCATAATTAAATTTCAATAGACAATAAACCACTATCAAAATACGAGCTAGTAACTTATAAAGTTCCTCATGTAGAGTAACAAACCTGACTGGAGTTTGTCTGACCACCTAGGACGCTTCCTCCGCTGGGAGACAGCTCCCTTCTCTCCCTCTCCCTTCTCTTCCTCTCTCTCACAAGGCTTACTACCGTCCATTTTCTTCACGGTCGACTTGTCTGCGTCTTGTTCTGTCGCCACCTCTTTGTCAGTGTCGGCAGTGGCATGCGATGCATCACTATCGACTTGTTTCTGTCCGTCCCCACTTTTGTCACTTATGTCCTTATCGTGAAACTTTGCATTGTCTTCCTTCTCAGATGCTTCTTTGTCTTCTTGTTTCTCCTGCATATTGTCCTGTTTCTCCTGCATATTGTCCTGTTTCTCCTGCATATTGTCCTGTTTCTCCTGCATATTGTCCTGTTTTTCTTCTAAGTTATTCTGTTTTTCTTTTAAACTGTCCTGTTTTACCTCTACAATGTCCTGTTTTTCCTTTATACTGTCCTGTTTTTCATGTATTTTGTCCTGTTTTTCCTTTAAACTGTCCTGTTTTTCCTGAACATTGTCTTGTTTTTTCTTAACATTGTCCTTTTTTTTCTGCACACTGTCCTGTTTTCCCTCTACACTGTAATGTTTTTCCTGCACACTGTCCTGTTTTTTCTCTACACTGTCCTGTTTTTCCTGCACACCGTCCTTGCTGTAACATGTTTCTTTCTCGTTATCTTGTTTTTCGCTAACATCCTTTGTCCGACACCATCCTTCTGCACACAATTTGTCCTGAAACTTGTCCTTGTCCCGACTCTTCTCTGTTACCTTTTGGTGTTTCTCACTTGAAGAACTGTCCTTGTCCTTAGACATGTCACTCTTTGTCACCTCACTGGTGTCCTTGTCATGCGACAGACCATCTCTCTCACATTTTGGTCTCCCAGTTTCACAAGGACCATGGTCCCCATCAGCAACAGTGTCTTTTGAGGCCGATTTCTCATTTTCAATTACTGGCTTTGATCCCTCCTCCGCATTCCTGCTACATCTGTCCTTTTTTTCTACTGAACATGCCTCTTCTCCTTTGTCCCCTTCTGCGCTCTGTCCATCATTGGCTTGACCCTTCGATTCATTGCTGATGACTTCGCTCTCGCCTTTTTCTTGCTTCTTATCACCAACAGGTCGAGCCACAGTTTCTTCATCATCAGGTGACGACGAAGCAGCCACCCCATTGGCCATGGTGGTGTCTGATGATTTGCTCTCGTTTTCCGATTTAACAGTAACTTTGGCATCATTTTCTGTTTTGACATCAACTTTGATGTCGCTATTTTTATCCCAACCTTTTCCCTCTTTCAGTTTCCCTGATGCTGCTTCCTTATTTTTTGTTTTTACATCCGGTCCAAGTTTCTGCTCCATCACATCACTGTTGTCCTTGTCTTTATTCGGCTCCTGTTTCAGTACTCTGTCGGGTGGTTCCTTCTTCAGTGACGTCGTCATCGTGTCATCATTCTGTGGCGCTGTCTTCGAGTCATGTTGCTCAGACACAAGATTCTCTGACTTTACCTCCTCTTTGATTGACACTTTGACTGTTGACAGACACAATACGGATCATTTGACAAAGACAACATCAGTCATTTCACAAAGACAACATCAGTCATTTCACAAAGATAATGATCTCATCATTTCATATATATATACACACATGGATCATTTGACACAGAGACATTTCACAGACTTATGTTATGAATCATTTGACATCGATATAACATGGACAATATATATATATATATGATATGGATCATTTGACATAGATATGACATAGATCATTTTACATACCTGACTTGGACCATTTGACATATATATATATATAATATGGATCATATGACAAGAATTACAATATTTCATTTGAGAGATGTCACTACATACCTTCCATGTCACTACATACCTTTCATGTCACTACATACCTTCCACGTCATTACATACCTTCCACGTCACTACATACCTTCCATGTCACTATATATCTTCCACGTCACTGCATACCTTCCCCGTCACTACACACATTCCACGTCATTACACACCTTCCACGTCACTACACACCATCCACGTCACTACATACCTTCCATGTCACTCCATACCTTCCATGTCACTACATACCTTCCGTGTCACTACATACCTTATGTGTCACTACATACCTTCCATGTCAATACATAACTTCCACGTCATTACATACCTTCCACGTCACTACACACCTTCCACGTCACTATATACCTTCCAAGTCACTACATACCATCCACGTCACTACATACCATCCACATCACTACATATCTTCCATGTCACTCCATATCTTCTACGTCACTACATACCTTCCGTGTCACTACATACCTTCTGTGTCACTACATACCTTCCATGTCACTACATACCATCCACGTCACTACATACCTTCCATGTCACTACATACCTTCTGTGTCACTACTGGCGCCACTGCCACTGATGGCAGGAGTGACTGAGCCACTCAACTCCTCCTTCCCGCTCTCGCCTGCTCCTAGTTGCTCTATCAGCTGCTCCAGCTCATCTCTAGAGCTGCAAACACACAGAAATAAACACTGTTTATTCACAATAAACCTTATAAAATATATCACTAAAGGATGTCATAAGTTTGCAGCAATGTCCTGCCCTGTGTCCTCTACTTGACAACCCCCTGTCATGTGTCCTATCTGACAACCCCCTGCCCTGTGTCCTCTACATGACAACCCCCTGGCATGTGTCCTATCCGACAACCATCGAATTCGAATAATATAATATTGATGTCTCAAAATACATGTATGTATGTATGTGAATATATGTATGTATATATATGTGTATATGTGTGTATACATACATGTATATAATTATATATATAAATACATGTCAGGGGTAAATTTACACAAAAGTCAATGACTTCGTATTTACCCCCTTCAAACATTGTATATTCTCACTTGTATTATAGTTAAACTTGTTTGGTTGTCTTGTCTTGTATATATTGTTTTCAATGTTCTGAATAAACGTTCATTCATTCATTCATTCATTCATTCATCTGTCCTGTGTCTTACCCGAAAACCTTCCGTCATGTATCCTATCTGACAACTGCAGGCCTGCCCCGTGTCCTCTACCTGACAACCCTCTGTCCCGTGTCCTACTTCACAACCCCCTGTCCTGTGTCTTACCCGAAAACCCTGTGTCCTACCTGACAACACCATGTCATGTTTCCAACCTGACAACCATCTGTCCTGTGTCCTACGTAACAACCCTCTGTCCTGTGTCTTACCTGAAAACCTTCCGTCCTGTTTTCTACTAGACAACCACGTCCTGTGTCCTACCTGACAACCTTCCATCATGTGTCCTACCTGACAACCCTCCATCATGTGTCCTACCTGACAACCCTCTGTCCTGTGTCCTACCTGACAACTGCCTGCCCCGTGTCCTCTACCTGACAACCCCCTGTCCCGTGTCCTACCTAACAACCCCCTGTCCTGTGTCCTACCTAACAACCCTCTGTCCTGTGTCCTACCTGACAATCCCCTGTCTTGTGTCCTACCTGACAACTATCTGTCCTGTGTCTTACCCGAAAACCTTCCGTCATGTATCCTACCTGACAACTGCCAGCCCCGTGTCCTCTACCTGACAACCCCCTGTCCCGTGTCCTACTTCACAACCCCCTGTCCTGTGTCTTACCCGAAAACCCTGTGTCCTACCTGACAACACCATGTCATGTTTCCAACCTGACAACCATCTGTCCTGTGTCCTACGTAACAACCCTCTGTCCTGTGTCTTACCTGAAAACCTTCCGTCCTGTTTTCTACTAGACAACCACGTCCTGTGTCCTACCTGACAACCTTCCATCATGTGTCCTACCTGACAACCCTCCATCATGTGTCCTACCTGACAACCCTCTGTCCTGTGTCCTACCTGACAACTGCCTGCCCCGTGTCCTCTACCTGACAACCCCCTGTCCCGTGTCCTACCTAACAACCCCCTGTCCTGTGTCCTACCTAACAACCCTCTGTCCTGTGTCCTACCTGACAATCCCCTGTCTTGTGTCCTACCTGACAACTATCTGTCCTGTGTCTTACCCGAAAACCTTCCGTCATGTATCCTACCTGACAACTGCCAGCCCCGTGTCCTCTACCTGACAACCCTCTGTCCCGTGTCCTACTTCACAACCCCCTGTCCTGTGTCTTACCTGAAAACCCTGTGTCCTACCTGACAACACCATGTCATGTTTCCAACCTGACAACCATCTGTCCTGTGTCCTACGTAACAACCCTCTGTCCTGTGTCTTACCTGAAAACCTTCCGTCCTGTTTTCTACTAGACAACCACGTCCTGTGTCCTACCTGACAACCTTCCATCATGTGTCCTACCTGACAACCCTCCATCATGTGTCCTACCTGACAACCCTCTGTCCTGTGTCCTACCTGACAACTGCCTGCCCCGTGTCCTCTACCTGACAACCCCCTGTCCCGTGTCCTACCTAACAACCCCCTGTCCTGTGTCCTACCTAACAACCCCCTGTCCCGTGTCCTACCTAACAACCCCCTGTCCCGTGTCCTACCTAACAACCCTCTGTCCTGTGTCCTACCTGACAATCCCCTGTCTTGTGTCCTACCTGACAACTATCTGTCCTGTGTCTTACCCGAAAACCTTCCGTCATGTATCCTACCTGACAACTGCCTGCCCCGTGTCCTCTACCTGACAACCCCCTGTCCCGTGTCCTACTTCACAACCCCCTGTCCTGTGTCTTACCCGAAAACCCGGTGTCCTACCTGACAACACCATGTCATGTGCCCAACCCGACAACCATCTGTCCTGTGTCCTACCTAACAACCCTCTGTCCTGTGTCTTACCTAACAACCCCCTGTCCTGTGTCTTACCCGAAAACCCGGTGTCCTACCTGACAACACCATGTCATGTGCCCAACCTGACAACCATCTGTCCTGTGTCCTACCTAACAACCCTCTGTCCTGTGTCCTACCTAACAACCCTCTGTCCTGTGTCCTACCTAACAACCATCTGTCCTGTGTCCTACCTGACAACCATCTGTCCTGTGTCTTACCCGAAAACCTTCCGTCCCGTGTTCTACTAGACAACCACGTCCTGTGTCCTAGCTGACAACCCTCCATCCTGCGTCCTACCTGACAACCCTCTGTCCTGTATCCTACCTGACAACCATGTCCTGTGTCCTAGCTGACAACCCTCCATCCTGCGTCCTACCTGACAACCCTCTGTCCTGTATCCTACCTGACAACCATGTCCTGAGTCCTACCTGACAACCACGTTAAATGTCCTACCTGACAACCCTCTGCCACGTCTCAGATTCCACATCATCGTGTTCTTCGCGGTACACAACAATATTAAACTCTCTGTCCTACAAAACACAACACCTTGACTTGGCAAAGTATGCAACTCTCGCACAATTATTTTGCGAAAGTATACAACATGTTAGTACTTTATCAAAATACAGAAGTGTTCTAGGCAGTGCAGCTGAATCTCTGTATTAAGGTCATCCACGGGACAGGGCAAGAATGACCTTAAAATTTAGCGCAGAGAACATGTGGACTGAAACGACATGGGAATTGGGAACATCTCTACAGGCCTACACAGCCAAGTCTGTGGTTTTGGGAGTATAGCATTATACAATGTTCTTCCCTTGTTGTTCTCTTTATTTTATTATATACGATTTGCCTTAATTTGGTTAGCACTTGTGTCTATTATAGTTACAATACATTTGAGCATTGTCGGTATGCTTTTTAAACCTGCCATTTTGGCCTAAATTTTGGGCTATAACTTACTGTAACTGCGCTGGGATCTCGGGGCAGTCTCGTCATTTTGCACTGTTTTACTAACTATATTCCTGAATCACACGGTGACCATAATAGTGGGACTATCATCTTATATTTCACTATTGATATAATTTGGGACTGTCACAGGTTGACTGTAATCACGAGGTGTCCAGATTACCGGGACGACAGTAAACCGATGTCCGATTGTACATGTACTGCTGTGCGAGTACACCAAATACATTTATTTAACCATTCTACATTCAGAACGCAGTATGCCTCTACAGGAGAAAACAAGAAAGAGATAATGTCGGATCCCACATAAATTTAGTACACCATGACAAGATCGAGGAAACACCCAAACAGTTGATGTGCACAACACCACGTCATAATTATATTTAGTTCCCACCGTGCTCACCAGGAGGAGCCAGTAGGTCAGTCCATTCTTGTCTCGTCCGACAGGGAGGAAGCGAAGTTCCTCCGCGCTCTTGTTGTTGATCTTTTCCTTGAACTTACTGTTGCAGTCAAACTGAAGCTCCAACAGGTTCTGTCGAAACCAACGGCACATCATTCAACAAGTTCTACGGTGGGGGGGGGGGCACCTCTTCAACTCTTACACTGCCACGAAATGGCAAAACTGAACTTAAAGGGATGCAACCTGTTCCTCTACTCAGCGTAGTAGTTGTGACCATCAAAGGGTACTGTGGTTAACTCAGCCAGAGTCAGCAATATTGTGACCATCAAAGGGTACTGTGGTTAACTCAGCCAGAGTCAGCAATATTGTGACCATCAAAGGGTACTGTGGTTAACTCAGCCAGAGTCAGCAATATTGTGACCATCAAAGGGTACTGTGGTTAACTCAGCCAGAGTCAGCAATATTGTGACCATCAAAGGGTACTGTGGTTAACTCAGCCAGAGTCAGCAATATTGTGACCATCAAAGGGTACTGTGGTTAACTCAGCCAGAGTCAGCAATATTGTGACCATCAAAGGGTACTGTGGTTAACTCAGCCAGAGTCAGCAATATTGTGACCATCAAAGGGTACTGTGGTTAACTCAGCCAGAGTCAGCAATATTGTGACCATCAAAGGGTACTGTGGTTAACTCAGCCAGAGTCAGCAATATTGTGACCATCAAAGGGTACTGTGGTTAACTCAGCCAGAGTCAGCAATATTGTGACCATCAAAGGGTACTGTGGTTAACTCGGCCAGAGTCAGCAATATTGTGACCATCAAAGGGTACTGTGGTTAACTCGGCCAGAGTCAGCAATATTGTGACCATCAAAGGGTACTGTGGTTAACTCAGCCAGAGTCAGCAATATTGCCAATAAAGTTTGTTTAGAAAATGAATGTTTTTTACCATTTGAATATGCTCCAAGGACGCATTTTCCCAATTGCAAGCGTTTTTACGACTTACAAAACACAATTTGACAGTCAACTCAGTTATTATAGTCTAATAATGCTGGGCGTATGCTACTAAACTTTTGTTGCCATTTTGTGTGTTTGATTGACTAAAAGCTGATGGTCCGCAACTCAACAAAACTTGAGTCGTGTCTTGATCTGATCGGTTCAACAGTTATTGAACCGTTTCATCATTCGAAAAATTGAATCATTTCCGTTTCAAACGATGTATTTTCCATTTCAGAAAAAGGCAAATTCTGTTTCAAACGATGTATTTTCTATTTCAAAAAAAGACAAATTCCGTTTCAAACGATGTATTTTCAGTTTCAGAAAAAGCAAATTCCATTTTAAATTATGCATTTTTTGTGTCAAATGATGCATTTTCTGAATAAAAATTGAATATTGGCTAAAGAAGCCCATTTCTGTTCAGAAAAGAAATATTTTATTTCAGAGTTAACTTTTGAAAAATAATACATTGTGTGAAATATCTAAAATATCATGTTATGATCTCTGCATCTAAATAATACCGTTTCACGGTGTGGCTAACGTTTCTAACAACATCAATTTGTGCAATATTTGCACCACAGTAACAACCGTACAAAAACAATTTAGATAATAAAATAATTCCTGTCATACAAATAAATGAGAAATGCATACATATAAATGACTAGTTGTTCCTAATGCAGCAGTGCTTAATACAGTATATAAGTTAGCAAATGTAAATTACACAAGCAATCATAATATTAACAATTATGAATGTTCAAATCACTGCTGTTTCACTAATAATTTTGTTCAACCATTAAATTTTTAGCTAGCGCTATGTAGGGGGAGCTGTGCATGTATAAGTAGTGTAACATGTAAATGTAAACATGTAAGGAGCTGACAAGCATGTAAGGGGAGCTGACATGTAGGGAGCTGTGCATGTAAACATGTAAGGGGATTGCATGTAAGGAGCTGTGCATGTTGACATGTAATAAGGGGAGCTGACATGTAAGGGGGCTGCATGCATGTAAGGGGGAGCTGTGCATGTAAGGGGGAGCTGTGCATGTAAGGGGGAGCTGTGCATGTAAGGGGGAGCTGTGCATGTAAGGGGGAGCTGACATGTAAGGGGGAGCTGACATGTAAGGGGGAGCTGTGCATGTAAGGGGGAGCTGACATGTAAGGGGGAGCTGACATGTAAGGGGGAGCTGACATGTAAGGGGGAGCTGTGCATGTAAGGGGGAGCTGCGCATGTGCAATCGGAAGTAGTGTTTTTTCATTTGTCCTGAACGTAGCTGAACTTATTGTTGATTTCTACCTAACGCTAATTAGCACCATCCTTCAAATCCTTCACATCGATCTCTTTATTCCTGCAGTAAACAGCTACAGTGACTGTTTTATCTGGCACGAGGTAGTTAGGTAGTCATAGCATATCAAAATTAAGTTTGTTTCGCTGCCCAAAGCAAGTTGGCAGACGCCTGAATTCGAGTGTAAACAGGACATATATTTGGAGAAATATCTTACCATTTGTGACGTGACAAATGACAGGGTTACATTATAAGGTATTGTAAAACATCTCTATGCATGTTAGTATTACTACGTTTAAACCCATGATCTCTATGACAACAGCAGCTTCGTCTTCTTTGACACTAGTTTACCCCCTCCTGATACTGCTGGCAGCATCAATACTCAACAACCCCAGTATTGTCTCAAGTACCAGAAACACTTCACAGTCAGCAACAAAGTCCGAGACAATGTCCAGCCAACATTCCAGTAAAAATAACTTTTCCCTGGCCCCAGGTGGAACATACGATAGAACAGTTGCCTGGGAGGGCCGTGGCATTGTCTGTGAATCATGCAACCAATGGTTTCACGCCTCATGCCAAAGTGTGGGGACCCTCTCCTATGCCAACCTAAACGAGTCTGATGTTAGCTGGCACTGTGCTGCATGTGGATGCACAAATTACAGCACAGTCGCTTTCGACCTACATGGGATATCTAAAGAACACCCAGAGAGCACCACTTCCACTGCTGAATTAGGTACAGGCGGAACATTCACACCCTTCCACTCCTCTACAACGACTCGCGTCAGCAAGCAGGACAAGAATGTTAACAGACCACTTAGGATATTGAACATTAATTTCAGATCAACCATTGGAAAAAAAGCAGAAATCGGCTTTCTTGTCCAGAGTATAAGACCAGATATCATAATCGGAACGGAGACCTGGATGGAATCAACAATCTCAAGCGCAGAAATTGGCCTCCCTGAGTACACAGTATTTAGGAAGGACCGAAATAGGAACGGAGGAGGTGTTCTCATTGCTGTGTTGGACCAGCTCGTCTGTACTGAAGAACCTGTCCTTTCCAGATCATGCTGCGAGATCATCTGCGTGAGAGTAAGGAGCAAGGGGAAGAGGAGTTTCCTGATAGGAGCATGTCCCATGTAGGAGATGAAGTCAGCCTGCGGGCTTTCGCACAGTCTACAAGACAAGCCTGTAAATCAAGAAATGCCATCCTCCTCCTTGGAGGCGACTTTAACCTGCCTGGATGGGACTGGGAAAGCATGACCCTGAAGAAAGGGACTCCTTACCCTCAATTGCATCATCTCTTTATGGATACTATTCGTGATCTAGGACTGGAACAGGTTGTCGACAAGCCGACAAGGGAGGACAACACCTTGGACCTTATCTGCACAAACTGCCCAACCATGATAGCCAGGGTGGAGACCTTACCCGGTGTAGCTGACCATGATATTGTCTATGCTGAACTTCAGCTAAACCCCATCAGAGTTCGCCCAGTACAACGGCGTATTGTCTGTTACAACCGAGCTGACTGGGACAGCATGAGGACAGCCACAACTAAGCTTACGGCTTCCATTCTCTCTGCATATTCAGAGGACTCCAACGTAGAAGAGATCTGGACAACATGGAAGGATGGCATAATCGAACGGATACAACAGCACATACCTCATAAAACAACAGGACCGAAGCGGGACCTTCCATGGGTGAATCACGAGCTGAAGAAAGTTATTCGCAGAAGGGACAGAATCCATAAGAAGTGGAAGAAGACTGGCAGAGAAGAGCTGTACACTGCATTCCGAATTATCAAGCGACAAGTCCAGGGCAGAATGAGACAGCAGTACTGGGCTCACGTGGACAACTTAATCACAGATGGAACTCCAGACAAACCCCAACCCACCAAGAAGTTTTGGGCCTTCATCAAACAAATGAAGTCGGATAACCAAGGAGTTCCCCCACTGAAAGAAGAAGGCAAGCTGATCACAGATGACGTAGAGAAAGCTGAGTTACTGAACCGGCAGTTCCAGTCAGCCTTTAGTACAAAGGAAACATTTACTAAAGAGGAATTTGACACAAGGTGCCCAATGCCTCAGCTTGACCAGAATCAGCCCCTGTGTGAAAATATCAACATCACTGTCAGCGGAATTGAGAAACTCCTGAAGCAGTTAAAACCAACTAAAGCTAGATTACCGGCCAATCTCCCTCACAAGCATACTTTGCAAGTTGCTTGAGCATGTGGTGGTCAGCACCATTGAGATATGTGGAAGAGCACAAGACCCTCTGTCCGGAGCAACATGGATTTCGTCGTGGCAGATCCTGCGAGTCCTCCCTCAGTGTCTGAAGCTCTTGAAAAAGGATGTCAAGAAGACGTACCAATCATGGATTTCTCAAAGGCCTTTGATAAAGTGAGCCACAGCCTCCTCATGCATAAAATACAACACTATGGCATAACAGGAAGGGTCCACCGATGGATTGAGAATTTCCTCTCCAACAGAAAACAGTTAATGGAACACAATCAGTGTTCACGGCAGTTGAATCTGGTGTCCCACAAGGTTCTGTACTAGGACCTAGCCTGTTTCTGCTTTACATAAACGATCTCCCAGCAGGACTGTCCTCTACTCCCAGACTCTTTGCGGATGACACAATCTGCCATAAGGTTGTCACCAGCCCACAAGATCAACATGACCTGCAGCAAGATCTTGACAGATTAGCAGCCTGGGAGCAACGCTGGAAGATGTCTTTTCACCCCCAGAAGTGTACTGCAATGAGCATCACCCGGAGGCGCACAGTTCTGGCTACACGATACCACCTCCACGGATATACTCTGAGCACAGACACGGAGGCAAAATACCTTGGAGTCAAGTTCACCTCTGACTTCAGCTAGGACTCCCATATCACAGACGTATGCAACAAAGCCAATAAGACCTTGGGCTTCCTCAGACGAAACATCAAATCGACCAACAAGAGGTTAAAAGAAGCTTCATACAAGGCATTTGTCCGATCTGTGCTGGAGTATGCCAGTACTGTATGGGACCCTTTCACTGCAACCAACATCAAGGCACTAGAGAAAGTAAAAAGCAGGCAGCCAGATGGGTGAAACGAGACTACCGAAAACCAGCAAGTGTGGACACCATGTTACAAAAACTGCGATGGCCAACTCTCAAACAGCGGAGAAAGAAAGCATGACTCAACACCTTCTATAAGTTCCACCACGGACTCATACACATCGAGTCAAAGCACAGACCAACACCAGCTGATCACCCAAGAAGAAACACCCGATACACCAATGATCTCACCTATAACATCCCATATCACCGGACAGCCTACAGACAGAAGACATTCTTCCCAAGAACCATACCAGAGAGGAACAGCCTTCCTCATGAAATCACCAAAGCTCCTGCCTCCTTTGAGACCAGGATCTGCACTCTCCTCAAATTCTGATGTGAAAGCGGGTAAATGAAAGCTGGAGCTGTGCCGGTCGGGGTCTAACCCCGGTGACCGCTACGGCAGCCGGATTGGTCTGGCCGGATACTGCAAGTAGTTGACACAGCACCCACTTTTTCCCACTTCTCTTGTTGACTCAGGGCCTTTTTACATACTGTTTTTATACATATTTAAAAAATTCTTTTATAAATTTCTATTTTAAATGTATTTAATAATTTATTTATCTTTTAATCCCTAGCGCATCAACTATTATTTTATTAAGCACAGCAGCCCCTCAAAGTGCAGCAAAATCTCCGAGCAGACTCGATCTGCTCAACGGATGGTGGCTGCCTAACACAAAGAAGAAGAAAGAAGATATATGACGCCATCCAACGGAATTTGTTAGAACTATGAAAAGCGGACTCTCACTTTGAGCCAGTGTAAGCTAGGCTGTTGTTACTCTTTCGTGTTTTGTGTTCAAAATCGGAATATGCACATTACGCGTACGTATTCTAATTATGTGACTACTACATTTAATTAGCAACATGTCTTCCATGCGCTTAGCGGACAGCCAGACAACGATCGCGAAACGGTTTATGTTAGGGCCTTCTGCGTGTGTCCCTGTTTACGTCGGTTGACACAAAATAGCACAGGCGCCATGACACTCCGCAACGATTTGCCTTTCCCTTAAAAATCCTCCGTCATAAATCCACAAAAATAAATTAACATTGTTGCATATTAAACGTTTGTTTCAAAATATCTCCAGTGAGGGCATTATCGATGAGAGGCGGTGCTTTTGCTCTTTTTCGTGAACACGGAAGACCCTTTTGAAAACACAAATACCGCAGTTTCGTCCGTTTTTTTGCGATCGCGGAATTTCCGTTTGAAAAAGGCTAGTTCCGTTTCAAAATGCAGATTCTGCGAATTCTTCCCGTTTTCCGCAATCGCGAAAAATCAGTGTCCCTATATATTAAAGGAAATATAACTAAGGCATTAGCTAAAATCCTTTTTCCATGTGTACACAAAGTTTAACCTTGTATGTAACATTTGACAACATTAAAAAATACAGAAAAATACATTTGTAGCATAAATTCGATTTTAAACCCGTCTGTGTAGCGATTCCCGCGGAAAATAAAAATTTAATGAGCTAGGCGATCACGTGGTATCAGGACGTCACTTATGACCCACACTCGCATCAGGCCGACCCTTTCCATGCATTCAGAGCATGTTTACAAGTATAGCTTTTGGGTCGAAACGAGCATCAGAATGAGTTATTGTGCAATATTCCGATGAAATACAAACACTGGTCATCATAGAGGAACAAGCAGTTATTTTACCGTTCCACATGAATCCAATTTTATTCAAAACAATGAATGCGAATGGGCCTACAAGTCGACTAGGTTTCGCCGACCTTGGCCTTGGGCTCGTTTTCAGAATAATTATATTGAATGCAACCAACGAGAGATAATTTACATCAATAAACATACAAAGCAAACATATATTGTATCCAGCTACAGAAAGTAACGTGTATAATCTCATAACATCACTAGAATATCGATGTATGAAGGCGGAGTTGTACAAATTATCATAACAACTTAAATCAGTCAGTGAATTTCTACCGGTCCTGCTAGCTCAGTTGGTAAAGGCGTTGGTTCCTTCGCACTTATTTAGTAATCGGGCGACGCTGGTTCAATCCCCACACCAAACCATTGATTTTTTTACACTTTTTTTGGTTTATGTTTTCACCAAGTAATATAAACCAAATCATTTTTATACTATGATGCACTGTTTGTAAGTATTTTTTTTTTTTTTGTAGTAATTATTTATTCGCCACAAAAATGAAAATATGGGAATTATATAACGATGTTTCTAAATTTTATTTATCCAAACAAATATAATGTAATGGATATATATAATTTATTCATTGTATATATATATATATTGTACGGTAATATATTGTAATTATATGTGAAAAAAAATGGTGATCTGCCTGGATAAAAAAATTTAGAAACATCGCGTTATAGCTAATTACCATATTTTCATTTTTGTGGCGAATAAATAATTACTACCAAAATATTTACAAACAGTGCATCATAGTATAAACATGATTTGGTTGATATTACTTCGTGAAAACATAAACCAAAGTGTTCTGTATCTGGATACGATATATGTTTGCTATGTATGTATATTGGTGTACATTATCTCCATTTCGTTGCATTCGATATAATTATTCTGAAAACGAGCCCAAGCTTGGCGATATCTAGTCGACTTGGAGGCCCATTCACATTCATTGTTTTGAATAAAATTGAATTCATGTGGAACCGTAAGATAACTGCTTGTTCCTCTATGATGACTAGTGTTTGTATTTCATTGGAATATTGCACAATAACTCATTCTGACGCTCGTTTCGATCCAAAAGCTACACTTATAAACATGCTCTGAATGCATGAAAAGGGTCGGCCTGATGCAAGTGTGGGTCATAAGTGACGTCACATCTCGGCATCCCGAAAAGCGCGCCAAAAATATGCATATTCGAAAATGTCCGGATGCACAGCATTAAATGTGGAATTTCTAATTCATTGATTTTTTTGATTGTTTTTGGCTTGGTGGACATGGAAATAGATAGCAGGATGTAATACAACAGGAATTCAAGCCATAGATGTTTTTATTCCCTTTAATAAAAAACTAGGAACAGTCTGCCTCATAACGTAGTCTGGGAAATATACAATCGAAAACAACTGAAGTAGTACCTTGAGAATACGTAGTTTGGTTGTCACCTTGCAGCGGGGGAATCCAAACTTCTCGAGTTCCCAGGCATCTACTTGGGAGTATGTGTAGCAGAACTACAACACAAGACACCAGGTGGCAGGACATGTTACTGTGCGACCTCAGCTTGACACCCGTCACTCTGAGGTCTGAGCGCAGTAAGTCTAACAGGCTGGTGGTGTGCCTGCTGACTCGGCCTCTGTAGTGGCATGACCCAACAACGGCAAACTGCAGGGCTAGTTGCAGGGCTGTCTTCGCTGTGACAGCGGTTCTGTGTCAGGTGGGTCAGGCCTAGTTGTGTTTTGTCGGATAGCGGCCAATGCTGCAGGAAGATAGCACGTAAACAGTACAGAAGATAAGCTGTTGCCTTGTGGGGAGTCGAGTGTCATCTCGAACCAAGCTGACTGCACAGATCCCACACGAACCATCAGGTGCATCCCAGTGAGGAGGAGGCATACAAGTCGGAAGTCGTCAATATTATAAACTACTGAAGAGCAATTGCTATTATAAATGCATGTCCCATATTTAAATATTACCTGTTTTTAATTTGCAAATGTTTACAAATAAAATAATACTGTTTTTGTTCAATCATGTACCTGCATAGTGGTAAACAAAATTTATCCTACTTAAAGGCCTGTAAGTACTGTAACCTGATTACCGCTACTCCAGCACATACAGAGGGAGGAGAGACTTACGGCAATGAGAGTACGTTCCCATTTCTCTGTCTTCACAGTACGCTTCCACTTACGCAGCAGCAGCAGGAGAACATCCCTCAGTCGGTCCGGCACTGCACACAAACAGTTCACGTCATGACTATATACATATATAATATATATATATATATACAGGCAAAACCAGCAAGGCATTGGGGGCCTGGCTCAACAAACAACACGGACCAGACCCAGGCTCAACTCGCTTGACGTTATTTTAAGTTCTCATCGACAGATTCTGCAATGTAAGGTCCAAAATTATACATTGAAACATTATCTACCTGCATATCTATACACGATGAACATACCACTACACTTTAGGAATAAGCATATATCAATAAATAAACAATTCTGAAAAATTTTATCGGTAATTTGAGACGGATTCTTTGTTGACATTTTCTTAAATGAAATTCGCGCCAAGAATATGCAAAACAGAAAACGATTTCAAACTTACCAAAGCGAGCTTCCTCGAGATGTCGTTCCAAGGCATCGAATGATACATCAGGTAAGTTTAATAAACTACCATGTCTGTCAATAAACGAGCAAATAATAGCAAAATTAGGATCGGACTGCACGGCAGAAACTTCCGCCATTTTGAGAAAGCCTAATCCGACTGAGTTATTCCCCAGCTTAGTTTCGTATTCATGTAAAACGCGTTACTGATATCTATATGTAATTTATTTGTTTTATAAATAATTTCAAAAGACAAGTAGAATACTGACTGCTAGATTACAGATTAATTTATAACATCGGTTGCCATATTTGCCCAAATACATTTCGTATGATGTCAAATCCATTCAAAGAATCCGCCAGATGTCACCATTGAAACATACATGCTATAAGGGCC